>VMDR010002754.1:0-84089 GCA_007922815.1 Macrotus californicus
TATTTCAATGTTCATAGTTTTGATCTTTTTCTTAAATAAGTTCCTTTAACATTTCATATAATAAGGGCTTGATGACGATGAACTCCTTTAACTTGACCTTATCTGGGAAGCACTTTATCTGCCCTTTAATACTAAATGATAGCTTTGCTGGATAGAGTAATCTTGGATGTAGGTCCTTGCTTTTAATCACTTTGAACACTTCTTGCCAGTCTGTTCTTGCTTGCAAAATTTCTTTTGAGAAATCAGCTGATAGTCTTATGGGAACTCCTTTGTAGGTAACTCTCTTCTTTTGCTGCTTTTAAGATTCTCTCTTTATCTTTAACCTTTGGCAATTTAATTATGATGTGTCTTGATGTGGTCCTCTTTGGGTCCAACTTGTTTGGGACTCTCTGAGCTTCCTGGACTTGTATGTCTATTTCCTTTGCCAGATTGGGGAAGCTTTCTTTCATTATTTTTTCTAATAAGTTTTCAATTTCTTGTTCTTCCTCTTCTCCTTCTGGCATCCCTATGATTCGGGAGTTGGCATGTTTGGAGATGTCCCAGAGTCTTCTTATTCTCTCCTGTTTTGTTGCATTCTTATTTCTTCATTCTATTCTGGTTGACTGTTTATTTCTTTTTTATGTTCCAATTTGTTGATTTGAACCCTGGCTTCCTTCCCTTCACTGTTGGTTCCCTGTGGATTTTTCTTTATTTCACTTAGTGTAGCCTTCATTTTTTTCCCTTATGCTTTTGCCATACTCAGTGAGATCTCTAAACATGCTTATCACCAGTGTTTTAAACTCTACATCTGATAGGTCGGCTATCTCCATTTTGCTTAGTTCTTTTACTGTGGTTTTGTTCTGTTCTTTCATTTGAGCCATATTTCTTTGTCTCCTCAATTTGGCAGCCTCCCTGTGTTTGTTTGTATTAGGTAGAGCTGCTCTGACTCCTTGTCTTGGCATACCTGTTACGTTGTAAGTGGCAGAGCCTTAGGTAATTGCCAATTTAGGGGCAGCCTGCTTTACCACTTTGTGGTTTCGTATATGGGGAAGGGGTCTGAGAGGGGGCAATGCTGCTGCCTGACTGCCGGAGGTGTGTTCACACTTGCCCTGCCTCCAGTCACCTATGTGACTGGCACCCCAGTAGCTGTTGTACTGGTGGTGATTCCCAGAGTGGATGGATTTGTACACATTCTAGGAGCCTGTGGGCCCTTTAAATGGACTCATCTCAGAGACTGGCAGTTTCTTCTGTCACCAACCCCCACTGGTTTTACAGCCAGGAGTTATGAGGCTCTATTTTTCTGGTGCTGGAGCCCTGGGCTGCCCGGACTGGCCTTGGGCTCCCTCTCCAGGTACCCCTATTGTGGGACCGCCCATTCTGCTGACCGCCACCTCGCTGCCATCACACCATGTCCTCTCTGCTCCCATTCCCCATCTCTGCCACTCCTACCCATCTGGATGAATATGTCTTCTTTAAATCCTTGGTTGTTGGACTTCCATACAGTTTGATTTTCTTGCAGTTCTGGGTGTTTTTTGTTTTGAGGTTAGTTATAATCCTTCTTATGGTTGTGCAAGGAGGCAAAGTGTGTCTACCTACACCTCCATCTTGACCAGAAATCCCTAATTTAACTTTCAAAGTGCTCTGAGTTTCTTCAATGAAAGAACTTTGCAGAGCTGCAGCATTGAGCATTCCTAGAACAGAACTGTCCAAGGCTAGTTTGTGAGCTCCTTTTAGGGTGCAGAGCTGACATGCATGACTTTCTCCTATGCACAGAGAATAACCCATTTCCAGGCTTATAGGAAATTGGACTTGTCATTTTAATCAATTAAGAAATAAAAGGTCACATAGTCAAAGCACTAAGGCAACGTCATCTCCTTTCCATTTGTTTACAAACAACTGTTCCTGTTTTGCCTCCTCTTCTTGCCAGTATTCTAAGAAGTCTCCTTGTAACATTTTCCTTCTCTCTACGTAAGCAGTGACTTGGCTTTTAACAAGGGACCATTTGATACTGCCAAGTCCCTTCACCAAGCCAACCAAAATGTAAATGGCTTGCAATAACTTTGGGCAATTTTCTGAAAATTGAAGCAAGAGGTGAAAAGCAGATAGCTTTCTCTAATTCCTCCCATTGGTAGAAGTTTCTAATGTTGTGTTATTCTAAAGTTCATCAACTTCCTTTTCAGTTAAACATTGTAAAACAGTACCCCATCACTTGTCACATACAAAATGTTACTTCTGAGACCCAAGGGCACTCTGGGTGGTCCAGTGCATCTTCAGGAAAGTTTATATTATATTGTGGTAACAAGTCCCCAAATTTTAAGGGCTTACAACCACACAGAGCTACTGTTTGTTCACATGAGTTCTTTACTGCTGGTCATCACCACTCTGAGAATGCAGGCTGGCAGAGCAGCATCTGTTTAAAATGTTCATGGTTACATGGCATACAGAAAGGATACGGGGAAAACCATGTGCTGGTTCTTTAGGCTTTATATCACCAATACTCATATTCCCTTGTTATAAGGTAAGAATTGTATTGAAGAAAAAATTGCTTGGCTGTAGTGTAGGTAAGGTAGCAGAGAAAAGAAAGGCCAGGAGTCCTAGGAGGACTCAGGTAAGAGGCAGGGAGCTCTTGTACAGGAGAGGAGTGGATGGAGGAGTGATTATGGAAGGGAAGGAAGAGTGCACAAGGGGCAGGGTGCCTATGGTGCAATGAGGTAGGAGTCAAAGATCACTGGAGAGAGTCCAACCTCAGAGATTAGGGGACTAGTATAACCAAGAATGTAAATGAAGAAGTCTGGAGGAGGAAAAGGTTTATGGAGGACTAGACAGGGGACATTTGGTATGACATCCCAACATCCAGGTTGATGTAGGCAAGTGCTGCAGTTCCTTTGGGACATTGTCCCTTTGCTTCCTTACATTTGAAAATACAGAATTGTCTCTTGATCATTTTTGAAACATAGCATCTAAAAATACTAATAGCCTCAAAGCAATGAGCTCTAAAAATGAATGTGTCTTGCCTCTAAGGGCATGCTTTTGGGTACAAGAATATAATGTGATGCTACCCTCCCTTGGCCTCTAAGTGAGGGACAATGGCAAACCCTGAAATGAAGGTTAGCCTGTGGGGTGTTCATTAGGGAGTGCTCTTGGGTCAAATACCAGTGGAGCCAGGGGAAAGAAGCAGGATTGGGCAGGAGGAGAAGCTGAGATGCATGGGATGCCCTACCAGAAAGGCCTCAGTCAGTGCTGCACAGAGCTCAAGAGATAGGAAGTGCCTGCTACAAGTTGGGATGAAAGGACAAGGCCATGAGTCAAAGGTGCAGGCAGACCTTGGAAGGAGGCATGAATTGCAAGGTGGTTTTCTTCAGCAGGAGCAACCAGGGCTGCCTGCTGAGAACCATCTTCCAGAGCAGCCCAGGAGGTGAGGATCTGAACAGGGTACAATAGCATCTACCCAAGTCTATTCCTTGCTCTACTTTGGTCCACTTCCTCTTATACATCTTGGGATAAGCTCCTCCAGGCTTCCAGTGGTTTCTCTTTCTGGATTAAGGTTGTCAGGTTTAGCAAATAAAAATATAGAACTCCCAGTTAAGTTTGAATTCCAGATAAACAATAAGTATATATTTTAAAGTGGGTATATTCCATGCAATATTACAGGCATGCTTACACTAAAGAAACTAGTCATTGTTTATCTGGAATTCAGTTTTTACTGGGCATCCTATATTTTATCTGGCAACCCTATCCTGCAGGAAACTTAGAAGAGGAAGGCTTAGTGGCCAAATTACAGTCCCACCACTGTTGCTGGTCTTGGGTCCCAGCTATTTGAAATTAATTGTGCTTCCTCCTCTGCTTTCTGCTGGGCCAGTGGCTGACTTGGTGGTAAGATCTAAACCTTCATCCCCAAGGGCTTTGAACCCCTGGTCACCATGCCCTAGGGATTCAGGGTGTTGCACCCCTAATTACTATTTGCTATCAAAACTGCACAAGGGAGCACAAGTAGGGCCCAAATGAGTCACTCCTTCCTACCCTATTACGTAACAGCACTCCACATCTCCTGATGAGCAGGGTCAAGATGATGACTTCTCACCTGCTAACCCCTGACCAAGAAGCCTCTTCTATGTCTACCTTGGCTGAGATCTCAGTGGCACACTCACTGTGTCCCTTTGGAACCAGGAGCTCTTACTTTGCAGAACCCAGCTATGCAGAGGTGAGAAACACATATTCACCAAGTGGTCTCTGGGAGTGATGACAGGGGGCTGCTCCTAATTCCACCCCTTGCTGGATATTCAATCCTGTCTCACTTATCAGCAGGTCATTCCCACCTGCTTGGCCCAGCAGTTTTAGAATGGAAGCCCACAAGTAGGTAGGTGCTGTAGGTCCTTCCGGACACTGTCCCTGTGTGGCTTTAGTGCTCTGCACATTGCAGCCAGACTACACAGTAATTTGAGCTGCTCATTGGCCTAGGGCCAGCCAGAAGGAGTGATGGGGCAGAGCCTGAGGAGACACACATTGTCATGCAGAAGAGAAGCCTCTGCATAATATCTGAATAAGGAGATCAGGAGCCTTCCATAGGGGAGAGGGCCACTTCTGTCAGCTCTGAGAGTCCAGGGGGACCTGGTGACTCAAGCCTTCCTGCAGCACTTACAGCAGCTGGTAAATGAATCCTTCTTTCCTGAATATGATGTGGGTGGTGCCTCCCAGTGTGGACACAGGGACCCACCAAGTGTAGTGCACTCTTCTCTGGCCCTCAGGTTTTATCTGTGCAACCACCAACTTTTTCCTTTTAAATGTGATATGTCAGGCCAGTTCCCCTCAGACTGGCAGAAGGGACAGACACAGTAGAGGTCATTGCATCTCTCAGTGAGATAATTGGGGAAAAGGACTGCAGGCATCATTTGTAGAACCAAGCACTGTGCAAGGCTGCTGGGAATTTGCAAGAGGGTTTATTAGGAGAAGTGATATTTGAACAGAACTTTGGTGGCATAGCTGGGTTTTTCCAGGCAGGACAGGGTGGAGGAGCATTCCAGGTAGCGGAACTGTGGGCAGTGACAAACAGGCCAGGGAGCTCAAGGCCTGGTGTAGGAACTGGGGATGGGCTGGAATGACCTGCTGTGCCTGGAGCGAATGGAGGAGGAGCTGGTGGGGATGGAGAGCGGTCCCTTTGGCTGCTTGGGGAGGATTTGAAGAGGGTGTGTTAGAGTGGAAATTGTTGGTTTCTCCTTTGCTTTATATGTTAGAGCAGCCTCCCTCTTACACACGGCAATTTAACTGCTTTACAAACATTAATTGATTTTAGCAAGAGAGTTGTTAGGTTTACTTTAAGTTGGATATTGGGCAACTCAGAAAACTCTCTTTCAACTCCTTTTCACATATGTCTAGCTTAGGAAAATTCTGAAAATATTCTCTTTTAACATTCTATGACTGTCATGCATGAATGCAGCTGATTTGTCCTATTTCCGAAGTGTGAGAGGGCAATCTAAGCCAAGTCAGGTGGCCACTCAACCAGGATAGGCGCTTAGATACGTATCCTTCACCTGTTCTGCAAAGCCACCAGGCCATGGAAAGGGACACCTGCAGAAGAGTGATGGGAAATTCCTGCTCTGGATCTCTGAGCTAGAACAAAAAGTTGGCCTTCTGGGGGCCTTCAGATTCTGTCCATGGGTATGGTGGAATGGCACATGCCCATAGACCCACGCAGTTACCTCAGACTGGACGTTTTCCTTGGGACAGAGTGTAGCATGAGGCCTGCCCCATCTGGTTTGGAAGCTGGTCTGCTGCCCAGAAGTGTTCTGACTGCAGGTAAAAACTTGTGACCTTCCTGAGCTCGTGGGCACAGCACGGCGTCCTTCTGCTCTGTGCTTGTCCCCCAGCGGCAACCAGCTGGCCACACTTGGCTTTGTTCTCGATACTTCAGAGAAACTTTTTGACACATTTGGAGACAGTTTCCTCAATCATTTCTCACTTTAACCCAGTGAGGAAGTGAAGCAGCCATTAGGATTCCATTTTAGAGATGAATACTGGATATTGAGGGAGCTATTAGAGTGGCCAGTGTCAACAGAATGAGCCAAGCAGCGAGGACAGCCCTCAGCTTCTTGATGCCTGCAGACCCTAGACTCTGAATTTTCACCCAGCCCTTGTGCCAGCCCCCACCCAAGATTGTCACCTCCTCCACCTTCACTTGAGGCTCGCTGATATGGCTGAATGAGGGAGTAAGGGAAAAATCAGAGTCGTCAGCATGATGCTTGTTCTCTCCCCTAAGCACCAGTTGCCGTCAGGCCCATGTGCGCAGTGTGACTTGTGCTTTGGACTTTGCCTAGCCATTTAATCTCAGAACTTCAAAGTTTTGAAGGGGCATTTATGGACAGGATAATAACACAAACAAAGGCAGGCACGGCACTGTGGGAATGGACACACACTGTGCTGGTGGCATTCGACTGAGAAGGACAGTGTGGACATTGAACAAGTTGCTTTGGCATTCTTGAAAGGCATATGTTGTTATAAGTTGTTTCTCATGAGGCTATAATTGATAGCACCAGGTAAGAATACTTTAAGTGAACAGCAGAGGGTTTTAAGAGGACAATTCTGCTTGGAAGTATCTGAGACCTGGAGCAAGATAGGAGTGCTCCCTCCTCCCATTGCTGACTTTGTGACCACCTTGGTTGTCCTTCCCTTCTCCCACCCTTCTGGGCCCTTGGTGTCAGGGGCAGCGCCCCATCACCCTGGGGACCTCTTTTGAAGGGCAGTCTTGTACTCCTGAGTCACCTCCCAGGGAACCCAGCTCACAGGAAGATTTTAGCAATTTTTGAACTAACCTGTATCCTTCATCCAGCTTATACCAAAATTTCTGTTTTGAAACTCTTCAGAAATTCTCTTTCTTTTCTAAACATTTTACCTTTTCTTTTCAACTCTTCGCAAAATCATCATGTAAAGCCAGTAGACAGTGAATAAACCTATGGATTTGTCTATTTCTGATCACTGAGGTAGGTTCTCTGTCAAGTATAAAAATGAACCCACTTATATAGAAAATGTGGCCTCAGGGGCTGTGCTGCTGTACATTTTAATTAAGTTTCTTGGGCAGACATATTTTGCTTTTATCTTGAGCAATCAATGTGTCACTTGAGAGTCTCTGACAAGGGAGTCACAGTCCATAAATGAATTCTTACAGGTTGCACATGGGCATGTTCATCCTGGTGACTTACATGGATCTTTTGGGAGGTTACATTTTGCCAATCCGTGATTTGCACGAATTGTTTGTTTTATAAATTAATATGTCATCTCTTTTTGGGGTAAATTTTACTACTTCTTGGCTTCTTTTTGCAGTGTTTGTAATGAAAGACCCCTATATATCTTTATAAATTCAAAATCAATATTCTTAATTTTCCCCCATAAAATTTCCTCAATTCCTTCAATGTTTCTTCCTTTTGAAAATCAAGTTCAGTGTTTATCAGCAAAGTTGAGTTCCAGGATGTGTTCATTTTGAGCCCCACACTAAAGCACCCAGCTGATGAGTATATCTTTAGTGGATACTGTTTTTTGCATTAGCCTATTGAGTAATTTTCTTAAAAAGTCTATTTTTGAAATATTGAGCTATCCTGTACAGATCTCGGTGATTTTGGCACTCTCCTTGACATGGGTTTTGTAGACACGGGGCTCCCTAGTCTTGTGCGGTGAGGTCCCATGGTCTCTGGGAAGGCCTCTCCTCCCCACCCCACCCCACCCTCAACCTCGTAGCTCTCCTGACTATGAGAGAGAGCAATTTCTGTTCGCTTTTCCATTTGCCTGGTTGAGAAAGATGTCTCAGCAGGCAACAGTGTAACTACAGGAGGCATTCACTTTGCCAGGGGTTGTGATCCCCATTGTGTGACCATGTCTTTTAGATATAAACACATGTAGGACCCACTGGCCAATCATATGTGATTTGGGGGGCACGATGCACCCTGCACTCCCACTGTACTATCTCTTCTTCTCTCTTCAAGGTGCCATGGACTGTCTTCCCCACATGGCAGTTGATATTTCACTGTGTTTTCTGAGTCCCCTCGCTAGTGGCTCTGGGTGGCTCTGTGAACTGTCGAGGGCAGGAAGACATTCTGCTGCAGGGTCCCTCTCTTTGGGGAGCCAGGGCCCGCTGAAGCAGAGTTTTGAAATTGGCAGCAAGCACACAACATTTCTCTTGCGCTAGCTTCAAGCTGGAATTGCATCCTCAGTTCCAACAAAGCATGATTTTCTTCTGGGAGTCTGTGATTTATTTTAGATCAGCAGCTTTTGTGAGGTACAGCACGAAACACCACAGAAGACACAAGGGTGGCTATGACATGCAGCCCACCACAAAGGGGACACTACGGTTACAAGCCTGGACTGTGCATGTGCCACTCACCCATGGGGGGAAACAGAAGCAGAATGAAATATGATCATGACAAACAAAAAAGGGGAGAGCATTTGAGGGAACTAGAGAGAGTATCATGAAGATGGCATTGACCTGAACAGGTTTCAGTATCTAGGCTGACACCAGGGTGGCCAGAGTCCTGACATGTGACAGTGGGATGTTGGTAGGAAAGCACAGCCTGGGGTGGAGGTGGGAACTCAGGGTATAAAGGCATGAAGCCCGTGGAGGCCTCCGTACCAAGTAAGGGATGTGCACTTCACTGGAGGATGTTAGTTCCTCAACATCACTATGATCCCAGAGATTCTGACTCAGTCGGCGGGCCCAGAACCTGCATTTCCATCAGAGAGTGGGGGATTTTGACTCAGGGGGTCGAGGACCACACACTGTGAACAGCACAGAGGGACTGAAGCGGGGCAGTGGGGAGGCACATTACTAGTTTTGGAGCAGGAAGTGACAGAACCCAACTTGAGTTTTAGGAAGGCAAACTTGGCAATAAGTGGACATGGGTTGGAGGTGCAGGAAAGGGCAAGTGGAAAGACAAGGCAATGCCGAGTGTGGCAAGGCAGGGGGACAGCAGCTGTGCTGGGAGCCACAGATAGAAAATGAAGATGGAGGAGAGATGTTTAGGGTGGAGGGTAAAAAGTCTGACTTGGAAACTTGGACCAAAGGTATCAGAGGGATAGTTGGTCTGACTGTCCTATTAAAAGCACTTGGTACTTACACTGGAAGCAGCTTAGCCAGGGGGCCAGGCTAGGTGTGCACCTACAGGACCCATTGGCAGACACAGAAGGAGCAGAGCATTCGTTAACTGTCCTCGACACAGTGGATACTGCGGTTAACAGCAGGCTTCTCTATTTGCCTGACCCAAACTTGTAGAGATGGGGGCAGAGGGAGGTCAGAGGAACTAGGTTTCTTCTGACCATGGATGCTGATCACTTCCCTCCGAGAGGTTTCATTCAGAATGGCTCTGGAGTGGCCCTGAGGGGGAACAACCCAGGTAACTTCCTTTGAGGTCACTGCATGTCCCTTTGCCCTGGGAGCAATGCTGCACTGTGCTACGCCTGTCGGCGCCCAGAGCACACACTGGGTGCAGCCAGCGAGCAGGTGTGCACGTGCAAAGGAGGGAACAAATGTTTGGGGCTTCCTATGAATATGGCAACTTTTTGAAGGATTACTTTCCCGAATTGTTTTTGAACCAGGAAGTTGTTCTGCTCCTCACTGGAGGTGGGAACCTGGGGCCACATATTCAGTTAGGGGCCTGCTCCTCCAGCCGAGGTGGACTGTGGAGGGGGACAGAGGTCTCCACAGAAATGCTGCTTTGGATTCATGTTCAGTGGTGAGCTGCGGAGGGGCCAACCTAACATCTGGTCTGCGGCTTGCTAAGTGGGACTTTCTTCACTGATTCCTCAGTCAATTTTTACTATAACCTTGTGGGAGAGTGAAGCAGGCATTATGATTTCATTTCAGAGATGAACAGGTCGAGACTGAGGGGGTCATTAGAGATACCTGATGTCAACAGAACGAGCTGGGCAGTGAGGACAGCCCTGCACTGGATGCTTCATTATGAAATGGGCTCAATATGATCAATGTTGAAAACCACGTCCAGTCTCATCAACAACCCCTCAGTCTGGAAGGCTCTTTGTCTTCTCTGCTTGCTCCCTCCTCTCCTTCAGGCCTTTATTCAAAGATACCATGCAGCGGGACCCTCCCTGCCCCGGACACTCATACTCACACTTGCCTTAATCTTCCCCAGAGCACCTCTTAGCTCTTCACGGTCTACTTCTGTTACTTACTGGTGCTGTTAATGGTTCATTTCTGCCCACTAGAGTGTGAGCCCCATGAGGGCAGGGGCTTTGACGCCCTGGCTCACTGCACCGCCAACATCTAGAACTGTATCTGCACCCACTGGATGCTTGATAAATGTTTTTCAAATACATGAATAAATGAGTGAACAACAAGCAGAGAAAGCAAATTCACACCCATGTAACTGAGACCACATGAGATAACAATTGTGGCGCTGAAATGAACACACCCCTCCCAGAAAGCAATTGGACACTCTTCTTCAAAAATGTTAATCTCAGCATTCATTACTGTAAGACTTGAATTAATTTAAATACCTAACCTTTAAGGAACAATTAAATATACCTTAGTACATTCACACAGTTGGGAAATTATGTTTATGAAAATTTTTCTTAATTGGGGGAAAATACTTACGAAGTTAAGGGAAAAGGGCAGGATGAGACATTGCATGCATGATACAATCTTACCTAAGAAAAACACACACACGGGTTAGGGAAAGCCCCGACACATGTGCTGAGGTCACACATTATTTATATATATTATTCTTATTTCCATTTTATTTCTGTTTATATCTTTTAGGGATAAAATACAATCAAATCCATTAAATACCTCTGTTAAGAACAGGAAATCAGCACACATTAAGATCAACCTGTTGATTTATGTTAAATAGTATGACAATATCCCCTGTCACTTTTACTCAGCCCTTCAATCTATGCCAGCCCTCCATTCTCTTCCCTCTGACTTTGAAATGTATCCCTAAATATGTCTTTAATGCAAATCACTCTTATTTTCACATTGGTGCCTTTTTCTGGATTGGGTTGAAGCTCTTTGCAGGCAAACAGAACTCTACTGTCAAAATTCAAAGATGATATTCTGGGCTAGGTATTTCAGGGAAACAAAAAGATATATTAGAGCATGTTTCCTGCCTTCAATAAATTTTCAGTTGAACAGCTCTAGTTCTCTGGTCTTCACCTCAGAGGAACTACTTTTATTAAAACCACCAATGACATTCTTCTGGCAAAAATCCAAAGGCCTCATTCCTTTTCTGAGCCTTGGGCCTCTCAGCTCCTCTGCAGAGGCTGACCAGCTGCCTTCTCCATAGCGCCCTTCTCAGTCTGGTCTTCAGGGACACGCTGCACCCTCTTTCAGAGCTTTCATGATCCGTTGGGCATCTAACTGAACCCTCTCCTCCTACTCAGAATCTCCAGCCTTCACAGTGCTCTTGAATCATCCCTGATTATCTGACCAAATACTTCAAAGATGTCTATCTTCACGACACCAATTACCCTTGTAACCTTGCGCCCAGTAGCCTGTGTTGCCTTCTTCAACCAAAAAAATTAACCACTTTGCTGCCTTTCACCTCTACCACACATACTTTCATCTCCTAATGATTCATGTGCTCTGTCTTTAGCAGGAAAAGCAGGTCTCTCTTCATCCCAGAATACTCTCTTTGCAGCCCTAATTCAACCATCCAACCACAGCTTTCAAGTTCCTCTTTCTAAACCGATCTTGTCTGTCCCACTCACCTTGAATGGGCTGTCCCTGTTCTTAGCACAAGGTTATGTCTCAGAATACATGTAATATCTATAGGCATGGCTTTAAAAATTAATCATTGATTTCTTTAATATTTAATCTACTGTAATGAGGTATGATTGACATGGAAAAGCAGTGCATGTTTAACATACACAACTCAAGTTTGGGGATGAGTGTGCAACCATCACCAATGTCAGGGCTGTAAATACCCACCACCTCCCCAAAATCCCTCCCATCCCTTTTATTATAATTATCTTCTGGAAAGAACGCTCACCATACTATCTATCCTCTTAGCAAAATTTAAGTAATAGCAGTACGTATTGTCAGCTGTAAGCAGTACCTTGAACAGTGGATCTGGAACTTTTCATTCTGTGTAACTGAAACTTTGTACCCTTTGACCATCGCTTTCCTCATTCTCTCTCCCCGACCCCAGCCCCTGGCAATCACCATTCTACTCTCTGCTTCTATGACTTAGACTATTTTAGATTCTCCATGTAAGACATGTTTTCCTGTATCTGGCTTGCCTCCCTTAGCATGATGTCCTCCAGGTCCAGCCATGCTGTCGAAAATGGCAGGATTTCCTTCTTTTTAAAAGGCTGAATTGTATTGCATTGCATGTATATACCACATTTTCTTCATCCACGTATTTTGGGCATGTTTTTAACCTTTGATTTGTACATTTCTCTTATAATATCCTACCCCCTTAGTAAGTTCTAAAGGTCACTCTATTTCTTTATCATCTCTATTGTTTTCACAGGACTTAATGCTCTGCACAAAGGCAGGTAAAATGAAGTGGAGAATTAAGGTAATTTTTCAAACTAGGATAATTTTTTAAACCTGCTGTTGAGAAAAACAAGAAATTTGAGTTTGCATGGTCCTAACTATCCACCTACATTGACCAAATTCAGATACTTTTCCCTCATACTTCATTTTCTCCCTGCAGACCTCAGAGGCACGTACTCCTTGGCTCTGAGTTTTCCAGATGACACACAACTCCCGCTAGAGCTTAACAGCATCATTTTACCCCAACCCTTGTGTTTTTGATGTTTTCTCAGTCTTTCCTTCTTTGTCTTTCATGCCCTTGATATTTTTTTATAGTTACTTTGTAGAATGTCTCAAAGTTTGGATCTATTTTCTCATTATTGATTACATTGAGATGATGAAATTTTGGCAGGAATCCCAAGGAAATGATACTGCACCCTCCTCCCATGGGACCTCTTCCTGGTGATGCCACCTTAATTGCTTCATTGAGGTGGATGCAGCGTTTATGCTGTAAAGTCACTTTCTCTCTCCTTCCAGTTGACCAATGTCTTGGGAGAGGTAAGTTGAGACCATGAAAATGTCCTGTTTCTTCTCAAAGCTTAGCCCAGTGGTTTGCATATCCACCAGTGGGCCTGGTCTGCAGTGATTATTACTGTGCTCTTTGCTTGTTGGTGATTTTGCCTTTTCCTCACTCCTTCCACATTTAACTTGAATTCTTCTGTAAGGGCGAGCTGCCCCTTCTCTGTCATTTATTTATTTAATTGTTTACTTAGATCACTATGCATCCATGAATATTTATTTTATTCCAAGGATTAGATCCAATACTTTTAATTTATGGATCACAACCCATGAATTTTTGTAGAGCAAATTATTCCAGTTCTGGCCATTGGGAACCCCTTCACGTCAGCTCTGTGTCGTCTTGGCACGTTCTTTCGTTTTCAAACACTTCCCTATTTTCCAGCCCTACAAGTCTCAGGCTCATTTGGTATTTTCCCTGCCTCAATCCTGAAATCAACTGCTTCTCCATAAAATCCACCCCTACATTTTTGAATCTCTTTCAAAATCACAACTTCATTTTAATCACCACCCTCTGGTGGAGACATTGGCCCCAGGAGAGCTGAGGTCTTCCGTGTCTGGTCATGGCTATTTCCACAGCACCCAAATAGTACCTGACACAGCTTAGGAGACTACTGGGTGCTCTCAGAGGAACAGGAAGAGATGGGCTCACTCCTTTCTCCTTCGGTGACTTTTAATCACCTAGCGGAGAATTCTAGTGAGTGGTCACAGAAGGAATTGGTGGCTTTGAGGCAATTCCAGCTTCTGCCAGCCTGGGGAGCCTGAAACTAGGAACCAAATCTCTGTCCTCATTTTTCTAACAATAGTTCTTAAAGAAACATAATCCAAGAGATCACAACTCACTCCACAGAACTGAATGCACTTCAAACAGCCAGGAAACTGGAATATGTCATACAACAGTAGTGTTCAACCAGTGTGCCACAAAAAATTTTAAGACATGCAATACCTGACTCTTTGTTTTAAAGGTTTTATTTATTTATTTTTAGAGAAAAGGGAAGGGAAGGAGAAAGAGAGGGAGAGAAACATCAATGTGTGGTTGTCTCTCACGTGGACTCCAACCCAGGCATGTGCCCTGACTGGGAATCGAACCAGTGACCCTTTGGTTCCCAGCCCGCACTGAATCCACTGAGCCACACCAGTCAGGGCCAATACCTGACTCTTTAGTCAGGAGCACTGACCTCTTTTCTCTTATACTATCACATTGAAAAATGACAATAGCCAATACAACAATAGCCATTTGGTATGAATGAATCAAAATCATACTTATTTTTTGTCAAATCAGCAAAAAAAAATTTTGGTGTACCACAGAATTTTAGTAGTTTATGTGTGACATGAGATGAAAAAGTCTGAAAATTGCTGTCGTAGAACATCTCAGTAACCATTTGTTTCATCATCAAGCTTGGCATTTAATGCACGTTACCGACATGAATCTGAAAAATTCACCGACACTCACGCACCACATTGATAAACCGACACTCGAGAGCCAGGCAGGGCGCGTCTCAGTGGAAGCCTGAAGATGTGTGTGCCGTCGGAGTGAGGTTGGCTCCGAACAACAAGGTACGAAGCACTGGACCTGCTGCTCAATATTGTTGTTAAGCTGACCTAAAATAAAGTACTTTAAACATTTATTCAGTTATTTGTACTACTTGGAAAACATTCTAACTATCTGAAGTTTTCAAAAATAAAGTTTGAATGACATGATAGGCCCAAACAATCTCTCCGTTTGCCATTATTGTGTCATTAAACCAAGGACAGTCACTGTTTGGGTTCCCAAAGATTGTGGTGAACTAAAATGTAAATAATGTTTTCTAAAATACCTTACAATGAAGAGCCAAAGTTTTAGGAACTTACAAAGTTATTAAATGTCAGCCCTGGCTCTCAGCGCACTTTGAGAGATAACAACTAGGAAGCTGATTAAGTTCTTGGCTTCACTTTTGGGAGGTGATAGGAAAAAAGAGCTCAGTTTAAAGACAGACACCCCAGCTCTGCCTATTGCTACCTGTGCTTGCTTAAGCAATAGTTTAACCTGCAGCCTTCATTCCCTCATCTGTTAAATGGTAATAATATTGCAATCCTTCGTTCAACTTTATTTATGAAGCATGTACTGTGTGCCATGTTGTAAGCTGGACCCTACGGAGAAACAGCAGTGAGTAGGGAGCAGGACATGAATCCCCTCCTCTCACTGGGTCTGCCTTTTTTACACCAATATGAATGCTTGGTCTTTCATTCTTGTATCACAATTTGATACAATCATTTATTTTTTTTTCACTCTTCCAAGTATTTAGTATTGGCTAAGCTGTGATTCAGGGTCCCCTGGTGGGATGTGCCCAGGTCCCTTCACCTCCCTAGGAGGATGGAGGACAGAGGAGAGGCGGGGTGCAGGCCCTTCGGACCTTCCCAGGAAATGAGCCTTCTGCCGGCAGTCATCCCAGGCTGACACCCAGCATGTGGGGCAGGACTTGTGCACATGCCGGTACCCCTTGCACATGGAGACATCACCCCTGTTAATGATCACTGCCTTCATGCAGGGTGCAAGATCAAGTTCTGCCAACAGTTCCTGGTCTAGTTCTGGCTGAGGAAGTGGCTGTCCAAAGGGCAGACTGGTAGTTCTGAATTTTGGTCTTGATTTCTTCTGCCACATTGCTGACTCCAAAAGATGCCCCTGAAGTCATGTGCAGCTCAATATAACCTTCAGCAAAGATGACTCTCTGTTGCCATTTTTTTTTCTCAATTTATTTCAGCTTTTGCCATTGGGAACTCCATCAGATTGGCTCTTGTGCCATTTTGATATGTCCCCATACTTTTTTGAGCTCTTCTTTTCTGGCTCCACATACAGGGCAGATAAAGGATTAAACAAACAATTAAAATTCAGAAAACTAGCATGGCTGAGATGGCCCCGCTCCCACCTAGCAGGACTGACTTTAAACTTAGGCTGTTGGGCAGGGGTGGGCTCCAGGGGCTATCAGTGGAGAAGCACCGTGTAAAAGCATGGGGCTTAGAGTCACCGGACCCCACGCTCCCTAAATGAACAGTCCATTTGATAACACTCGTGCCAGGCGGCGTGTTGAAAGCTGGAGGTGCTGAAAGAGTAAAACAGCATCCGTGGCTTTAAGGAACTCACACAGCCACACACATGTACACATAAGGCACATACAATGCATGATAAAGTGTGATATGTGTTGTACAAGAAGAATTTTGCAGGAGGAATGTGTCTGGGGGGAGCAGAGAGGGTTCAGGGACAAGGAGCTCGGTCCTGGAGGAGAGGGAGCTGGGCAGTCTTCCTACGAGACAGGCTCTTCCTGTGAGAGAAGAGCAGGACAAACTTAGTGGTCAGCACATGCAGAAGCAAGGAAGCCCTCGGGCACATCATGTACTGAGGGGACAGCAAAATGTCCCAGGAGGGAAGCTGGCACCCTGGAAGCATTCGAGAAGGACATGTGTTTCAGGCCACCAGCCTCTGCCAAACTGTCCCACACGTGTCCTACTGCCCGTGGGCCACACAGCCCGCACTGCTGCTCCTCCCCTGCCCCGGGAGCTGAAGCACTAACAAATGCCAGACTTCTAGAAAATTTCCCACAAACCTTGTGGTTCCCAAGGGACTCTCACTGTCCTAGGCAGCAGAACAGTGCCACGCAATCTGTATGAATGTGACTGCAGTCTCTTACCTCACTCTCCCCAGAGGCCACCAAGATGGTGATTTGGGCCCATAATCCTCCTGCCTATTTCCAGTCTTTATATGTGCTTCTGTAAACAATGCATGCTGTTTTTGCTTGTTTTTAAAAAGTTATTTTTTAAAAGATTTTATTGCTTTATTGTTGTTCAATTACAGTTGTCTGCATTTCCCTCCCATCACTTCCCCCCCCACCCCAGCCTCCCTCTCTTGCTCCCACTTAAAAAGGTTATTGAAATTATATTTGTAATGTTTTATATCTTTTTTTAAAATCCTCACCCAAGGACATGCTTATTGATTTTTAGAGAGGGAAAGGGAGGAAGAGAGAAAGAAACCTCATTGTGAGAGAGAAACGCTGATCAGTTGCCTTTTATACATGTCTCAACTGGGGACCGGGCCCACAACACAGGCAAGTGCCCGGAGCAGGGATCAAAGCCGTGACCTTCCATTTGTGGGATGACGCCCAGCCAACTGAACCACACTGGCCAGGGCTGTAATGTTTTATGTCTTTAATAGAAAAAGTAAACAATCAGTTCTTAGAGTGGGAACCTGGCTATTTGCTATATTGTACTTTATATACTTTGTATTTCATTTTTTAAAAGATTTATTTATTTATTTTAGACAGAGCGGGAGGGAGAAAGAGAAGAAGAGAAACATCAATGTGTGGTTGCCTGTCACGTGCCCCCCCACTGGGGACCTGACCTGGCCTGCAACCCAGGCATGTGCCCTGACTGGGAATCAAACTGCTGACCATTTGATTTGCAGGCTGGCGCTCAATCCACTGAGCCACACCAGCCAGGGCTGTATTTCATTTTTTAAAAAGCTTAGGACTCCAGGTGCCTGAGAACCCTGTTCCTCAGCCCCACTCCAGAATCCAGACAGAAGCCAGTTCAGAATCCAGAACTCTTTCTCATCACTTGGGGCATGGGAATGATGGCAGGGGTTGAAGGGGGGGGTGACATGAGAACTCACCAAGGGCGGCTGAGTGCTTCTCCTGAAGCTACCATGCAGTCCTGACCACAGAGTGCAAGTCACCATCCCCGAAAGTGCAGGATCTGTAGTCTCTGGATTCCTGTTGGTCCCAAGGACAGAGCAGGAATGCGTGGGGGGCATTTCTGCCCCCTGCCCCATGGTGACTGTGTGCTCACACAGTGTGGAATGAGGTCAAGAACATGCCTGCAAGGCCTGGCCATGTTCCATTTGTGTCCTGCTACACCCTTGTAACTGTGTGACCCTGTGCAAATTTCCCAACAGTCCGAGGGTGGGAATGTCAGTGTGAACCTGAGGCTGAAAGACATGAGGCTGGTCAAAACTCTAGGCCGGCGGCCTGGGAATGTGAGCTGGTTGGTGCCCACTTCTCTAGTGATCATCCTGTTCTTTGTGACGGAGTTAAAGTGAAACACATTGACTTTCCTTTCAGGACCAAGTCTCTTTCACGTAAGGAAGTACCTCTTCTTCCTTATGATAACGAGGATTAAAATAAACTCTTGTGCAGGTGCTTTGTGTTCTCTGGTAAAGACATGGTGTGTAAACACAAAGAGCACGTGCCCTGGGCGTGAGGCGCAGAAGGCAGAGCCTCCAACCTCGGACAGCTCCATGGTGCTCCACCCTTCAGAATGAACAGCGCCCGTTTCCCCACTGGCTGCAGTTCAGGTCAGTGTGTGCCTCAAAAGGTTACAGGATAATTATTTCCTGAGTGCTATTTAAAAAATAATAGTAACTGAAATCCTCTTATTGACAAAATAAAATGTCTCCACAGAAGACCTACAACGAGAAAGAGCTCACAGAAATCAGGCTTGAAAAGCAGAGGTAGGTACCGGGACCTGGGATGGCAGTGAGGACACTGCCCAGCTCTGTCCAGGGAATGCAAGTTGGCGGGGGGAAGCTCTAAAAGATAACCATTTCCTACTGAACTAAGTAAGTCTCCTGCTCCCAGATATTTCAATGTGTGCCACTGAACACATCTTGGGTCTTCATCGACGGCAAACTTGCCCTCGGGGCACAGAGTGCCCTCCCGATGGAAGAACGAGTACAGTCTGAAGGGGAAAAGTAAGGCGGACACACAACACCCTGCTCCTCCATTGGATTCTGGGAGTCACCCCGTAATCAGTTCTGAGGAGAGATGGACACGAAGATCGTTCTCAGAACACCTCCCTTCTTTCTAACACCCACACCCCTGAGACTCGGAATACTTATCCCTGGAACGGTTTTTATTTTTCAGTTGATAGTGAGGAGGAGGCCTTCATTTACATGTCCTTCTTTTAATTACCTATGGTGGGTGTGGGGGGGGTGGGAGATAGAGAGAGAGAGAGAGAGAGAGAGAGAGAGAGGGAAATGCCAAGCCACAATCTACTGTTCTGCTGCATTGTATGAAATCAACTTTGCTTTTATAGTGATGATATAAAATTAGATGTATTGACAGGGAATGTCCACCCAAACTGTTCTATACTATAATATCATTTATATAAACCTCTTGTCAATCATCTATCTATCAATCATCTATATCATCTATTTAATCTGCCTAGATAACAGGATCAATATTCAGTAGATGTTAAGGTTGCTTATTTTGAACTGAAGAGATGGAGGTAATTTTTACTTTTAAAAGATATTTCATATACATACATATACTATTTCAGTAATTAGCAAGTGTCTTATCTTCAGAGAAAAAAGCTACTTTCATTTCAGAGAGAGAGAAACAGACAGACAGGCAAAGATTTGGTACAGACAAATTCAGACAGAGCACTCGATGAAACTTTTCTGAGCAGTGCTGGAGTGACTGAGCTGGAACTCATGTGCGGAGTGTCTGCGTGTTCTGTTCCAGGTTCACAATGCACACTGAGAGGAAGATCCAGAGACCTCCCGTATCGCTCCTGGTCCCTGCTCCCAGCACTCACACAGCCTTCCCCACTGTCAGCAACCCCCACCTGACAGGTACATTTGTTACATCAGAACCTACACTGATACACCATCACCCCAAGTGCATAGCTTACAGTGTTCATTCTTGGTGGTGTGTACTCCATGGGTTTGGAAAAGGGCATAACGACATATATGCATTCACTGCTTCTGTGCTCTGCCCATTCATCTCTCCCTGTCCCCCACCCCTACGAGCACTGATTTTTCTGTTGTTGGACAAAAAATAGCTATAGCGTTTTGAAGGCAAGATTGTCTTTTGTACTGCTTTTCCCTGTGAAATTTGGATTTAGAAAATACTTCGTTTCAGTCCAGGCTGAAAACTACATAAATACAGCTGGTATTAATAATTTGCACCGAGCAAATTATTTAATGTCTCTGAGCATGTGTCACCTGTAACACAGAAACAATATTTGTCTGTCAGTGATGAATAAATGTGTACAAAATGCCTGTGGTGATCTTGAGGAATATGTATATGTGTGAGGTCTATGCACACAGGTATGTGTACGTGTGTATTGAATGTATTATATGTCCATACATGTGGATCTGTGGGCACACACACATCATGTGTGCATGTGCCTGCACACACAGAGAATATACAGGCATGCATGTGCGTTCTGTGCACATGTGCCATGTATGCATGTTGTATATGTGCATGTGTGTATTTTGCCTTCAGTTTATTTCCACCATGTGGTTTTGATATGATTTACATTAGTATAGATAGGAAGTGATATGCTAATAAGACTCAGGGGTGACAGAGGATATTTAAATGCAGAAGAGCTGCCGAAAGACCCCACTCTGCCCGTCTCCTCCCAACCAGCACACCTACCCCACGTCCCCCACCTCTTGGTCTCTCCCCATCATTGCCTGAGTCTTGACGAGCTGAAGCAGAGCTGCCCACTGGGACAAAAGAAGGGTCAGAGTGAGCACAAGTTGCCTGGGGCAGCTGAAACGCCACTATTTGTCAAATCTCCAAAGCTACACTCTGCCCAGTATGGTGTACTAACTCCCATCATGTCAGTCTCTTCCTGGTTTTAAGCTCCAAAGAGACACAGTATTTTGTCACTAACTCATCACCACACAAAGCCTGGAAGAGATGGACTTTCACCTCCTGGCATCTCCATCAGCCCAGTCTCTGGTCTCAGATAAAACAAAATATTTTAATTCTAGCTGATTTCTTCTTATTCAACCCAAGAGGAGTTGTTTTTTTTTTTAAACCCTCACTTGAGGACAGGTTTATTGATTTTAGAGAGAGGAGAAGGGAGGAAGAGAGGGAGGGAGAGAAACATCAATTGGTTGCCTCTTGCACGTGCGCCAAATGGGGGCTGAACCCACAGCCTAGGCACGTGCCCTGATGGAAAACTGAACCTGCGACCTTTGGGTTTAAGGGATGATGCTCCGAGCAACTGAACACCCCTGCCGGGGCCAGCCTGAGAGGAGTTTCATGCTGCACCAAACGCTAGGAGGTAGGAACTGCTTTCGTTTTTTGTTTTTGTTTTTAGATCAGCTTTCTTTTCATCTCTGTCCCCATGTAAACTTCACTCACTAATGTTAAGAAAAACATAGCAGATTAAAAATTCTGAAGGTGAACTGGCAAAATACAACCAGAGTGCACAATATTGGTCCTCAAGCCCAAAAAAGATATGGTGTAATTTGTTGCTAAATAAACTCAACATACTTTATTAAATGCCTTTGTTACAAGCCTCGCAGTGGTTCCCGCAGCCTCCTGGAAACTTAAGCTGCACAATCCATCACCTTTTGCTACTTTTTTGTTGCTAAATTTTCAGAGCCAGGTGGTATTGAGATATCAGCCAGGAAACAAGAATTATATACTCTTTTTCCCCCACCTCTTTTTCTGGTGGACAATGTAACTTACTGAATAGTATTTTAGGAAATTCCAGAATTTTCCGGAGTGTTAAGCAAATTATCATTTTCACAAATGAGTTCATATTTTAAACATATATAAAATTAGACAAATAGAACCCCAATGCAATAAAATGTATTATAATCAAAGGGAAGATTTCTATCATGCAGCATTTCATTTTAAATAAGTATCCCAAAGACAAGTAGAAATTCAGTCAAGCCTAACCCAGGGATTCTCAATTTCAGCACTACTGACATCTGGGCCATGTGGCTTTGTGTTGTGGGGCCGTCCCACGCACTGCACAACGTTTGGCAGCGTCACTGGCTTCTATCTCCCAGATGCCAGTAGCACCTGCCATCGCAGTTGTGACAACCCTAAAGGCCCCCAGTCAACCTACAGATCGGCCCAAGTGGAGAACCGCTGGTCCAACCTACTAGCAATCGGCCTTTAACACCAGTAAAAAACAAGCCAGGCCATTCAATAAACGGGAAGGAAACACCAGTACATGCTACACCACGTATGACTCTCAAAAACGTTATGCTAGGTGAAGGAGGACAGACACAAGACTACCTTCTGTATGATCCCATTTATACGAAATGTCCTGCGAAGGTAACTCTGTAGGGACAGAAAGTAGGTCAGTGGTTGTCGGTGCTGGCGTAGGAGTGAGGTGCACTGCGAACAGGCGTGAGGAATCTTACTGGGCTGACGCAGATGTTCTGACACTGGGTTACGGTGGTAGCTTTCGTGATTTGGTCGGTGTCCTAAAAACCACTGAATTGTCTAGTTTAGATGGGTGAACTTTATAGTGTGTAAATTTGACCTCAATAAAGTATTTAAAAACACACACGTAAAAATGGGAGGGTACAATGCACTGTACAAGAAGGTAATCAAAATGGGAGGCGAGCCTAATCCCAGCGACTTCTTTAAAATGTGGCCACCTAGGAAGTAGCCTCCTAAAGTCCGAGATCAAAGCCCCCACGTTCTGTCAGCCAAATGGCCGTTAGAGCAAGCCCACAATATTTTTTGCTGGCCAGACAGCTGCACATCTGCTAGCACCTGATACAACTCCCCGGGCTGTTGAATGGCTTGTAGCATGTGCCTCTCTATGGAAAATAACATGCACGCATGGCCACCCATGTTCAACAGGGCCAGGAAGGAGACAGGCTGAGCAGCAGGGCACTGCTGTGTGAGACACTCCATGCTGTGTGTTGGTGAGTAAAACACTTCACTTCCATCATGGACATGCCTAGTGTGACAAGCAAGATAGGTGATGGGGAAAAGGTCTTACACCACTCACACCTCCACCACAGTGAAGCAAACAAAACACAGAAAAGCTCCTTTGTTGTGCCTTAAATAACAGCTGTTGTGACTATTCAGAGAAACTCTGGGGGCTCTCTGATTGAGCACATAGCTGCCTGGAAAATGTTCAGCTGCTGTTAATTTACTATAAAAATATTTACCATATTTACTCTTTACTTATAGGCCTAGTAATTTTCAGGGGTTCGTGACCTGTTGGACATGTTAGTAAGTGGGGTGAAGGAGCTTTCCCGGGGTAAGTTAGAAACGCTGCTATGGCCAAACACACAATCCAAAGTGAGGCAGCACTCAAAATTTCTAGAATCTTCAGATCTGATGGAGCTAAGAAAAGGGAGAAGTTGGTTAGAAACTGGGGTTTTGACCTCAATCTGGCAAAGTTTTGGACAAAGGAATATGTCAATAATAAATTTATCTTCCCCGCCTCCAAAGACACACATTTTATCTGAACTGTGGGGACATAAAAAAGATGATTTTAATAATTAAATTTCCCCTTAAGACTACACATAAAAAAAAGATTTTTTCTTAAATGACTCTAACAGCTAATATGTTATACAACATTGAAATTCTGAGAAATTCTGCCCCTGTTTTAAGGCCCAGCAAACTGAGGACTGAAGAAATCACACTGGACCTCAGCATGAAGGCAGCCAGTAAGGCGATGGGCCCAACAACGCTGCCAACATTTCAGGAAAAAGAACTGAAATAATAAGTGATTCTCATGGGGCCCAACCTGCGAACTGGGGGCTGAGGGCAAGGGGGGAGCTGATCTGCGTGATTAAACCCCACCAGGGCCATGCAGAATGTTGCTTTTTGCCAATCAACTCTGACGACGGGCACTGGAAGATCGTCAGCACCACAACATCTGTCCCACGCGTGTTCTGAGAAATGCACATATCATAACTGCACCATGACATTCTGCTGAGCAGGATTCAGGATTCAGGATTCAAGGAACAAACATATGTTAAAAGTAAGCATCCCCTAACATATGGAAATAAGTAAAAGGGGCCATCACTACAGAAAATCCAAAGGTTTTTCTTTTCTTTTTTTTACCTTAAATTTTGCCTACTTCTTTTTGGCAAAATAAATAAATAAATATAAGTTTAAGAAGTACCTTTGAAAATTCTTTACGTATTGACAGTTCCTAAGCTACATGAGCAGGTTGAAAAGCATACAGCTGAGACAAAATACATCCTTGCTACCTGGTGCATGTTAGGCTATTTTCCAAAAATACCAAGGTTTCTCAAGAACATTATGGCTTCATGCTTTCTCCGAGTTTTAAACTTATAGACACCAAAGTGGGGGAGAGCACTGATCCAACAGCTTGACAAAGTTTATTCTAGCTATGAAAGCCACAAATATTTTCACCTTATCCTTTTAAAAATATTTACACATTGTCTCTTTGTCATAATTAGTTGTCATTTGTCCAGACTAGTTGTCATAACTAGTCTTTAATTGCCCCCTTTGCTTCTTGTCCTTCTCCTCAAATTTTTCTTTTGAAAAAGTTAATTCTTTTCCATAGACTTGAGGGGTTTTGTTGTTGTTGTTGTACTTTTTTTAAGTTTCAGGGCAAAACAATTCCTACCTCTGGACAGGAGGAGATTAACTCTGTGGTGCTAAAAGTATATTGACTCATATCTGTTAATTTCATATGGGACTGAACAGTGGTCACTGATCCAGAACTGTGTTTCCTAAGACTCCAAAGCTCAGCACTGAACCTGTCCAACTACGGGTCCCCAGTAACACATGGGCACTGCTACTGTTTGCCAGCTTGTTTCTGACAATCTACCCTCACCTCTGTCAAACCCCCTCCTCCCTGTTTGCTGAGTTCTGGGACCACCCACCTTCTCCCCTCTCCTGTGCAGTTTCTGCCTTACCTCTTGTTTCTTTCTGCACCTTTGTCTTGGTTCTTCTAGCTTGGTTTCTCTTAGCTCTTCTAGCATTGTCCCTCCCAGACAAGACTCCATCTCCATCTGCTGCCCCTCTGAATCTAGATGCCACTCACTGGCCTGTCCAGACTTCTTCAGTGGATCCCGGACAAAATCAATTCAAGTCTGTGTGCCACAAAGATAGTTTCTGATTCAAAGTCTTCAAGCAAAGCAATTTTCCTAAACAAATTCAGATGAAGATATTGCTCTCATAGTATAGTTAATGGTGGCCTCTTCTATTTATCTCAACTTTACTAATTCATAAATTAATCAATTGAGAACAAACTACATCAAGATGAAGTTGCCCGACCTCTGTTTCTAAATTATCTTGGCAGATCGCTCACACAAAGAGCTCATTTTCCATTGGTTCCAACACAGTGCAGGGCAAAGAGCGCTGGAGTAAGAGTCAGACCTGAGTCCTAGATTTGGTTCTGCAGCCGCATGGGGGTGTTCATGAGTCCATAGGTTTGCTGGGAAAATGAATAAATATATGTGAAAGTACTCTATTAGTGGAAAGCACTTGATAGAATATTACAGAATTGACCGAGTAAAAGTAATTTTCTTAATTCCATTGTAAACTTCTTTTATTTGCTGGGGGAACAAATTTTCGTGATCTCAGAAAGAAGCTCATGGGCAGAAAATCTAGGAAGTCTGGCCTTTCTCCCAAGAAACCTGAAGAAAAGATATAAAATAAAACAGATGTATATACTGGATACTGTTTTGCAGGGTAGTACACCAAAGGCACTTCAGATCTGAATCAGGAGTATGCATGGGTGCCTTGGCCGTCAGCATGTGGGCTTAGGGCCCACTGCACAGGTATCAGCTCATGTCTTTTCTAGAGAGTGGCTGCAGCATCAGAAGTTGTATATCTCTAAAAGAAAAGTTGCTTTGAGCAACGGTTTCAACTGGTATGGTGAACTTTGTCCAGAGCTAGTTTCACAGCAAACAATCAGCATCAAACTCTTCTGAGAAATGAGCATAAATTGTGAGAAAGGCAGTGAATGAAGAAATCCAGGAAATACAACAAAGCTATCAGATAGTAAGTGCATGGATTTGAGTGAAAGGTGACAAGAATAAGGTCAACGATATTATAACTAATATATAACAGTTAAAAAATCCAAGCCACAGAAGGCAGATAAAGCCAGAAAAGTGTGGCTGGGCTCTGGTTGGGGCTGCAGAAGCAGTTCACAGAAGACCCTGGAGCAGGCCTTTCCTCTGCACTCCAAGGCAGCCGATGCTCTGGAATGGATGGACATGTGGGCTCAGCGGGCCAGGGGGCTGGCCCATTGCTGAGTGCATATGTGGAGTCACCAACAATTTTGATCAATTAACTTAAACACAGAAAAAGGAAATGAACATGTCGGCCCAAGTCTGTTTTTTTAAAGCAAAAACAGCAAAATAAAACAAGATTAAGATCCTAGTGGGATGGTATTGATAGAAGAAAGTTTAAGAGGCTAAGATCTGATTCCCCAAATTTGACTGTTACTGTTTAAGAAAGCCTCAGAAACAAATGATGTCAGCACATAGGGAAGATTCTGGGCTCCTACCCATTTCACAATGTGCTCAGATTTCTACAATTCCCAGTGTGCTAACTGTATGGAGGCAAAGAAGGTCCTGAGCATAGTTCTAAAAACTGGGTAGGAAAGACTCAGTAAACAGGTGGGCTTTTGATGGGCTCGGCTGATCTCACTGAACACACAAGTAAACAGGTGAAGTTCACGTGGCTCCCAGAACACACACTTGCAAGGAAACAGGAGAGAAGTTCTGGGGAGTGGAAAGTACGGACTTTGTGCCCTGGGGTTCTGGGTTTTAAGCTGGAGGGTAAGGGTGGGAGCCAGGGGCTTTCAGGGGTCCCTGTCCCCTGCTTGCTGGCCCGAAAGGTACAGCGACAGCCTAAATGAAGCGAGGCCACTGGGAGGTTCTGACAACAGGTGAGGAAGAGAGGAACAAGAAAACCCACAGGACTGATGACTTGAAAGGAACTCCTGGCAGAATAGGATGCAAGTACCAACCATGCTCCAGGCCCTGCCCTCAGGAGCCAAGGTCCACTGGCAGAGGCTTGCAGTCTTATGTTAGAGGCATGCACTTGGGCTTTCAACACAGAGGAAGGGCATATTTTATGACTGGAAAGTATCAAAAATTCACAAATTTTAAATTAGGTTCCATAACCAAATAGAAGCATATTGTGATTTTTGCAATAGAGGAAGTAGTCTTAATAAATTGTGTGTACACAGAATCATTATAATTCTGACTCTGTGGAAGGCACTAAGGGAGTTGGCAATTTTAAACACACTTTAAACTGGGAATTCTTTGACAAAGAGGAAGGGGGAAGCTTCAGCCTCCACTGACATCTTGTAAAGTATAGATTGTCTTATACTGATTTTCTTAATAAAAGGGACACCAGAGGAAAACACAGCAAAGGAAAAATAATGCAACTTTCTCATCTGGGTCCTCAAAAATAATTTTCATTCTTTTTCACACGTTTCTTTCATTTTTTCTGGTTCTTTCTTCAAAGACAATTGGAGATAACTGTTTATTTTCATTATCTTTTTGCTTCTGTCTCTAGAGGAAAAATGAGTTGGCCAAGTCTCAGGAGATGTGATAAAACCAAATTAGAATAGGGGACAGGACACCCATCAACACTGGCCACAGTGAAGTCAGATGGGATTCCAGGGCCTCCATATTTTCTAAGAAAAGGGTGTTGATACAGAAAGAAAGTGAAACACATAAAAGTTTGTTTTGTTTTTCATGTAGGACCTTATAAACACAGGGGTGTACTTACTGTATCTGACAGCCAGGGCATCTATATGACAATCAGTAATAGTTATGGAATAAAACAAGAAATTACAATGGCTCAGGTGGGGGTGGTGGTGGGGGGGAAATGGAGACAACTGTACTTGAACAACAATAAAAAGAGAGAGAGAGAGAGAGAAATACATGCTATAAAAATGTTGTTTTATGGAATTTTCTATTTATCATGCCAATAAGTAAGAACAAAAATAAAATATAACAATAAAAAGAAGGAAAAACGAGTCCTGGCCAAGATGGAGGCATAGGTAGAGACCCTTCGGTTCCTCGCACAACCAAAAGGACAACAACCAATCTGAAATCAGTAAACAACCAAAAGTGCCAGAAAATCAAACTGCATGGAACTCTGACAACCAAGGAATTAAAGAAAAAATCAACCAGTACAACCAGATTGGTAAGGCAGTGGACCGGGCCGGGGAACTCAGAAAAACGGCAGTGACACTCAGATATTGGGGGTGGAGCGAGCTGCGCGGGAAGGGCTGACCTAAGGGGACTCAGAGGTGGCTGTGGGCTACGGCTGGGGTTGCCCAGGTAGGAGAAGCTCCCAGTCTCACAGGAGAGTCCCAAGAGTCTGTTGAAAAGTGCTAGAGATGAGCAGGTGAGCCACAGCGCTTCCTCTCTGGCCCCTCCCCCACAGGCAGCACCGCTCCGTGAAGCAAAAAGGGCTACCCTGTCTGGGTGAATACCTAAGTCCCTGCCCCCTTCAACCTATCAGCTGCGCCAAGACAAAGACACATGGCCCAAATGAAAGAACAGAGTAGAGCCTCAGAAAGAGAGCTAAGCAAAGAGGAGATTGCTAACCTATCTGGGGAATTTAAAGCCCTGGTAATCAAAATGCTCACAGATCTGATTGAGCTTAGTTGAAAAATGAAAAAAAACAAATGAAGGATACCCAAAATGAAATAAAGCAGAATGTTCAGGGAACCAACAGTGATGGGAAGGAAACCAGGACTCAAAGCAACAATTTGGAACAAAAGAAAGAAATTAACATCCATCCAAATCAAAATGAAGAAACACGAATTCAAAAAAGTGAACTCTTAACAAACCTCTGGGACAATCGGAAACGTTCCAATATCTGAATCATAGGGCTGTCAGAAGGAGAAGAACAATAGCAAGAAATTGAAAACTTATTCGAAAAAATAATGGAGAACTTCCCCAATCTGGTGAAGGAAATAGACTTCCAGGAAGTACAGGAAGCCCAGAGAGTCCCAAGGAAGTTGGACCCAAAGAGGAACACCCCAAGGCACATCATCATTAAGTTACCCAAGATTAAAGAGAAGGAGAGAATCTTAAAAGCAGCAAGAGAAAAGGAGACAGTAACCTACAAAGGAGTTCCCATTAGACTATCAGCTGATTTCTCAAAAGAAACCTTGCAGGCAAGAAGGGGCTAACAAGAAGTATTCCAAGTCATGAAAGGCAAGGACCTACATCCAAGATTACTCTATCCAGCAAAGCTATCATTTAGAATGGAAGGGCAGATAAAGTGCTTCCCAGATAAGGTCAAGTTAAAGGAGTTCATCATCACCAAGCCATTATTATATGAAACATTAAAGGGACTTATCTAAGAAAAAGAAGATAAAAAATATGAACAGTAAAATGACAACAAACTCAGAACTATCAACAAATGAACCTAAAAGAAAAGAAAAACAATGAAAACAAAAACTAAGCCAACAACAAGAACAGGAACAGAATCAGAGAAATGGAGATCACACGGAGGAATTTCAGTGCAGAGAGGGAAGGCAGGAATGGAGGGAGAAGGTACAGGGAAGAAGAAGCATGGTTAGAAGGCATAAGGTAGTCAGGGAGAGATAAAAAATGGTCTGGGGAACAGAGGACTCGAAGAACTTATATGTACAACCCATGGACGTGGACTAAGGCGGGGAAGCTGGAGGGTTGGCGGGGCAGGGTGGAGGGGGGATTGAGAGGGAAAAATTGGGAAAACTGTAATAGCATAATCAATAAAAAATATTTTAAAAAAAGAAGTACAAATAGGTAGTTACAGAATAGCCAATGGGTTGTAAAGTACAGTATAGGAAGTGGAGTAGCCAAAGAACTTGTACTCGTGACCCATGGACATGAACAATGTGGGGAGATTGTTTGAGGGAGTGGGGGGTGCTGGGTGCAGGGGATAAAGGGAGAAAATCAGGACAATTGTAATAACATAATCAATAAAATATAATTTAATAAAAGGAAAAACTAATATTTTGATTACAATGAATATTTTGAGAAAAAGAAGAAAAACATATACCTGCATGTTGGTCTATCATATTAATGAATAATTACCATTTGTTTCTGAGCCTTCTGCAAATTTGTGATTTTGTCAAAACTGAACTTCTTTTAATGTCAGATTTGTCAGTCTTTCTTCATTCATCACTGATATAGATGACTTTTACTGTATTGAATTTTGAAAAATTTCTTTCATGTTAAGCAACAGATAAAGAGTTAGGAAAAGTGTGAAAGGATGGAATTAGGAGAGATTTATAAAAATCCCATTTCACATCCAATTCCATAAATAGCAAGTCTATATTTCTTTGGGACCAATTCCAATGGCTTTCAAGTATCTCTTCTGTCAAAACCTTTTAAAGACAAGAAAACATGTCAGGGGCCGTATTGAATGTCAGATCCAAGTAACTGACTATGCTATTTCAAATTCGCTCTGCAAGGGCCGAAATGTACCATCACAGGAACTGGAGGTGAAACTGCCCCCATGGAGCTCAGATTCCAAATCAGTCTGAATTTACTGGGAAAAAAAAAAAAGGCTATCTGATTCCCTATGTGCCGTCCTGCCTGTCAGCTGGGAGTTCTTCACATTCGGTTCTGTACAGAATATATTGTTAATTAAAGGAGACGCAACAGGAACATCTGGGGTTTATCATTAAAACTCTACATAGACACAGCCATTGTTTAGACTTTGAACTTAGATCAACAAAAGAATTTTTACAGGGAGGTGTATTTTATCACTGGCTCTTCAGGATTGCTGGCTATTGGTGCTAACAAAAAATGACCAACTTTTATTTATTAAAATTTGTTCTTATAAAGGTTCTACCTCTCCTGTACTGGGAGTGGAGGGTTCTGCTCCAATCTCGGTGGCTGTTGAGGAGGGACAGATGGAACTCCCTAATTCCTGGTTATAGGGAACCTATCCGTGTGAAATGTGGACTGTGGCTCAGCTTTGATGCGTGTGGTGTGCAAGAAACAATCCTTAGATGGGTTTCCGGTGGGGAATCAGGCCTGCATTGCTCCTAGGCCACTTTGAAACTTGCTCTTGCAAAAACTCCCTCACCTGGGATGGAGACGGCAGAAGTTTACTGTGACTTATGCTAGACTTCCCAAGCACAAATGTAAACAGCTCAGCCTTCTCTCCTTTACATTTGTAAATGACCTTTCTCCTTGAAGTAATTGGCAAACATTCTTTCCTCTGTTATCTGTAAAAGGTATCCACCCAAAGCCGAACCTGTGCATAGTTAATGAGAGCCATCCTGGATGTAATATACCTAGAGTGTCAATAAAAGCCTGTCCAGGCGAGGGGTCTGGGCCCCATTCTTTATCATTTAGAGATCAGGCATCCCTTTTCTCCACTGGATTTCTTTAATCCGTGTGAATTTGTTCATCACTTGTCCAGGGACATACATAGGAGAAGCATTCCACGACATGCAGTCCTGCCGAATGCGACTGTGATATCTGGTGCTCTTTCATGCGTCCCCAAGGGGATGGGGAGGGCGAGAGATGGCATCAAGTCGCACAGACACCCAGGGACCAAGCCACACTGAAAGGCACACGATGGAGCCCTGGAGTTTGGGTCAGGTGTTTTGGGAAGTCCTACCGTATAAGACTTTGTGGAGAAGTATCTCTTCAAGATCTCAAGTCAGTACCAGGAGCACAAGAGAGCAGCCAGCTGCCCTACTTTGTGGAATCTGGTGAGGGCCCCTGACTGAGTCCTGGCCTTAGGGACACAGAGCATCCATCCCAAGCCACTCCTCTGGGCTCCTCAGGCTGACAGGAGGTGGTGCTGCTTTGTGGCTTATTGGCCCTCTGCGCCATCAGCCTCCCCCCACTCCCGTTGTAGGTGCTACCTGCCAATAACCCTTTGTACCCCTAACTCCAACTTCTGCTTCCAGAGAATGCAAACCAGCACTGCTCGCCCCTACTTGAAGGTGGCATCTAACTATGTCAGTCACCTCACTTGGTAGATTTGCCCTTAGAGAGGTCCCTCAGGGCCTCCAGTCAGGCTATGACACCTGCTCCTCCCACTTCCAAACTGCTCTTCCCTCTGGCCCTCAGTCCATCCTGCAAGGGCCCAAATCAAATCTAAGGTCTGCCATGGCCGCCCACAGTTTACAGGCTGACACCCCTCGGTCCTTGTAATCCAGCCCCTTCTGCGTTGCAGCCTCGAGCTTCCCTCAGTCACCTGCCTTCATGCAGGTCCAAGGGCAGCTTCCAAGTCCACTGCACTGATTCCCATCTGTGCCTTTATAGATGGGCTCTTATCCATCTATGTCTATATTCAGGAGTGACTGCCTTCTGCCCCCAATTAAAGACTCAATTAAAAAGTCTTTGAGGACAGGGCTGCCCTGCCCATTTTTCCCTTTCTCTTCCCTCTCTCTTCTTCCCTTTCTCTTTAGAAAGCTGCTGGCTGGGAAGCGTCTCATGAGCGGCTTTCAGGGTCAGCTGTGGGCACTGGGGCACAACTGAAGCACCGGACATTATCTTCTCCTGCCTGCCATGACTGAGGGTCTTGTCATGAGGGCACAGTGCTTAGGAGATGCTCAGAGGCCACTGGACCCTGATGGCCTTCCCCTGGAGGGTGTCATTTCTCCAAGCAGGACATGGGTAAGCACAGATCATTGGGGGTGCACTGGCAGGCAGGGATGCTTCTGGAGTATTCTAAACATGAAGGCAGTGACTCGATGGCCAAGCCTCAGGCAGCACACTTCTGGGCAACACATTAAGACCCAGGGTCCCAACTCAGACCCATGTTCAGCATCAGCTTGTTGACACTCAGATACTTGGAAGCTGGTGGCACTTCCTCCATCCTATCACTGGGTCTGCCACACCCATGGCTGAGGGCCAGGGCTGTCTGTCGTAAGCAATTCCTCTGCTGTCCCCCATGGGCCACATCCTGCAGGTTCCCCTGCTGGCCAGTTTTCCATGTTTAGGGGAGACAGGACAGGAGTATATGGGATGGGGCACTGTAGCCTGCTCCCTCTTGGCCTCTCCAACACTTCAAGACTCACCCTTACATATTCCTGATCTTACTGGATTCTAGAAATGCCATCTCCCAGCCCTTCACCTTAGCCCCAAAGGTTGGAAGGAGGTACTGCCGGTCTCTGGTTGCTTCAGTGTTCACTGTTGCTTCCCTTGCCTCTGTCCTTGAGGAATGTCTCCATTTGAATTATTTGAGTTCAATGACAGGAAATCCCTTAGCTTTTTGCAAAAATCTCACCAGACATCAGAGTTCCTCAATCTGAATAGCGATGGCACATCAAGGGCAGGGCACCATCTGCTCAGGGTTCTAGGCACTGACACCTTCCCCCTTCTATACACACAGGACATTCTGGGTTCCTGCAAAGGGCCTCCTGGGACCCAGGACACCCCAGGACTCTGTCTGTTCCTCCATGCTGAATTGGAAATGCCCAGTTGGAGGCATGTATGGTGGCCATAGTGCACACACACGGGCAGGCTTTGGTGGAAAAAAGAAAGAACTGACTTTGCCTTGTGCCACTACGTCTCCTCTACCTTAGTCTCCACATGAGGTCTCTCGTCTAACGCAAACCCATCTTTAGAAAATAACTTTGACACGGATGCCCCCAACTGTTAGCATTTCAGTAGTTTAGCTCTCCCAGGGGTGCTGGCATTTCAAAAGGAGTGCTAACTTACAGGCACACCTGAGTCTCACTGCTTGGATTCCAACCCTCATTTAGCCACTTTCTAGCCCTGAGACTGAGCAATGCTCAAGTTCTCTCTAACAAGAAAAACAGGAGTAATATTAAAACTTATCACACAAGATCATCACAAGGTCACAATTTCAAGAAAGTCTCAATGCCAGCTCCCGTCACACGAGAGCTCAATGACGGCTGACCATGAGGTTGTTTTGTTATCTACATGAAAGGTCTTTGGGATCAGAAGGGGCCTTCCTAGACACATAAACCGCCACCCACGAAGACCATGAGGGAGACCGTCTCTGGCCACATCACTGGGCCACTAAACAGGGTGCCATCCAGCACTGCTCATCCCTTCTAGGGAGTTTCTTTCATGGCAGTCTGGAGAAGAAGTTCCCCACATGTGTGGGTTGCCTCCTCTGGGACTTCCCCAAGGTACTCCAGAGAACCGGAATCAAACTAAACCTTAGCCAGACCTGCCTGGCATGCGACTTGCCATGCCTGCCTGGTTACTGGTTCAGGATCTCAGCCTCTCATTTGCCAAGCATGAGCCTTTTCCCTCAGTCCGCTCCACGAGGACCCACACCTTTGTACTCCCAGGAGGTGGAAGGTGACAGCAAGTGGCTCAGGCAAAGCAGAGAATGGATCCCTCTGCTGTGAGCCAGTGAACATCAGGCATGAAGTAGGTTTCCGGCAAGCCTTGCTGCATGGAGCTGGGAGGTACCTTCTTTTTGGAGAGTCCTCAAAGCTGCTGCAGACAGTCAAGCAATGCTGTCCTCTCACACCTTCATGCCTTTCCCTCTGTCACCACATCTGTGTGGCTTAACACAAGCAGAATTGGAACATCTGACCTCTGGCACATGACAAGCCTCTCTAGGGACTCCCATTCTGAGGAAGCTCTGTACCACTAGGGCCTCTCACCGTGGTAGGCACACCCTTTGCAAAGCAGAAGGTGACATTTCTCTAGAGCACATGTAGGGCCCTTTTGTTTTTTTATTTTCCAAAAAGGCTCCCCATCAGTCCTTGGGGAAACCCAGAGCTGACCAACAAAAGGCAACCTGCTCACTAGAAAGTACGGTTCCTGTTTGTGCTAGTCTGGCCACTTCTGGGGGTGGGTGCGTGAGGCCACAGGGAAGGCAATCGGCCACAAGTGAACATTCAGGGAAAAGAGGGGCGAACACCATGTTGATGGCGATGTCCCGTTCATACATGTCGCTTGTTACTAATGTGTGTCCTGAAGAACTGAGCAGCTAAGTGGGAAGACCACGGTAAGCTGACTCTAAGTGGTCTCCTTGGGTCAAGCTGGGCAAATGGGCAAATGATGAGATCAGCACTGTTTCCAAAAGCTGTCTCAAACTACATTATTCCGAGAAGGAACTGTTAATTGTAAAAAATCAGTCCCTTCCCCCATTCTCACCTTGTTTTCTTAAACAGGGCTTTGCACAAAGGATCCCACCCAAAAAGTCTTTCCTACTAACCCTACCAAAGTCAACTCCGCATTCAGCCAGAACACTGAGAGGCTGAGTGCTTTCAGTCACCTGTTAAAATAGCTCTTTTGACACCGACTTTAATTAACTGAATAGAAGCTTCAGGAACTACTAACTCTTCATGATCAACAGTTTGCATAGAGATAGATCTACAGCCAAAATAAACCAGAACTTGCAGATATTCAAATATGTACTGGTAATTCTTACCCCCTGATGGAAAGACACACAGACATAGCACTTGCAACCTTTATAGTCAGATGTTTAGTGAGGTGGTTAAGCCTGAACTGCAAAACAGAACACTAATTTTGATACTTGCTGCAATAATTGTGTCCAGTTACTATAGTCACAGGTCTCAAATCTCTAGTGTGAGCAGGAAAATAAGAGCCAAGTGTCAAGACCTCTCTGCTGACGAAAAACAGCCAGTGTGTTACATGGCTCCAAGCATTTGACAGTCCCAGTGAGCCTCGGGCCGGGCAGAGATGGAATGCTCAAGCTTCCAGCAACAAGTCAAAGGCAGTTTTTCTTTTTCTCAGTTTCTGCCTTTCTCTGGGCGATAAAAAGGAAAGGGAAGAGGAACTTCCCTCTGAAGTCTTGGTGATTTCTTGTTAAGTACATATATATATATAAGCATGTTGAAAGCACATTCTTAATAAAATTATTAATAACTCAGAGTCAGGATGGGAGGAGTCATGTAATGTGGGATCACAGGGCTCTGAGCGTGTGTTCCCCATTTCTGTGATAAGATGCTGGTTTGCAGAGCAGCCTCCGTGGCCAGCACTGGCTGTGCTGCATGAGCTCTGATGTCTCCCTGGGTGCCCAGGCACCTGGGCTCCACACATCCCTTGATGCCATATGCATGATTCCCTCCAAGGTTAAGGATTTCTAAAGACAAAATTTACAAACAATGAAACACAGCTGTGTGTATGCACACACACACACACACACGTACAACTGATCAAGTTTATAGGTTATCTCTATGTGTGAGTCACATGAAATAGCTTCAGAAGCTGAAAGTGGGGCTCCCTGCTGAGGCAGAAGCACCAGAACCCAAGAAATTAAAGAGGCCACCAGTGGGAAGCCATCCTTGTGGAAAAGCAAAAATGCTGTCGAGGACCTGTGAGGACACTCCAGGTTAATTAAGGTATTCTGAAAAATGAGATGTGAGTCAAAGAATCGCCCTGGGTAGAGAGGACATAAACATGGTGGAAAGGCAGTGTCATGGAGCAAGCAGGAGCCCTGCTCAGTCAAGGGAGAGACCGGGGGATGGGAGAGGCTCTGTGACAACAGCACAGAGATCAGGGGACAGGCCAGGCCAGGACACACCCCTGCCCCAGGCTCACAGGACAATGCCTCATAACTGATTTGGCCTCTCCCAAATCTTTATTTTATGCTTCAAAAGATATTTTGCTCCTTTAATTTTAGATTTATTCAGACATAGTTGACATACAACATTATGTAAGTTTAAGGTGTACAATGTGTTAATTTCTAAAAAACTTGATAATGACAGATGGCCTGCCTAAGGGATAAAATTAGTCTTCATAAAGCTAATGTCCTACCTTTCACAATAAATTAAGAAATTGGACATCTGACATCTACATTAATTGTCACAAGTCTGGTTCCTGGGAGTTTGTTTTGGGTGCACAGACAACCTTGAACATTTGAACTCAAAGGTGGGTCACACCCGGGGACGAGCCCTCTTAGAGGTCTGGCAGTCCCTGTGAGTCTAACCTTGACATCGCAGAGCCTTCACACCACTGTCACAGTGCAGAAGGATGCACGGACCAGGTAAGGACATGGGGCACTGGAAGAAGGTTCCAGAGAGTGGCAAGACCACCAAGCCTCTTCCACCTTCGGTCTGGCCCCAAGCCCTTTCTTCTCTCTCCCTAACCTCCCTCAGGCAGCCCATGTGCCTCCTTGATTCCTCTCCATCTCCATACCAAGACCCTGTTTAGGGTGTCATCTTCTATCAGCTGGATGGCTGTAAAAGCTGCCTCCTGACTGGCCCCCACTGTGAACACCCCATTCTGCACCCACACATCAACCATAGCGCCTGCTTGCCTGGTACGTTCAGCAACCACCCGCTTCCTCATCACCCCTATCTGCAGAAAGGCATCCACACTGCTTACAAGGCTCCAAATTTGAGAATGAGCCTTGCAGGAGCTCCATGGGCTGGTGTGAGAAGTAAACCAGTTTCTGTACAGCAGGTAGTGAGCAAATGATAAAAGGCTGTGACAGCAATAGCCTGGCTGACCAGGCCTTTGCTCGTGTCTGCGGCAGCTTTGTCAGCACCTCTTGCCAAAGCTGCCCACGTACGACAGGTTCATTCACTCCTTGCTTTCTTGTGCCACCAGGCTTCTGCTTGGACTCCCCACTCCCCTTCCTCCCACTGTGGCCAGTGAATTCCAGCACACAGGCTTAAGGTCTCACATTAGGTATCACTGTTTCTGGGATGGTTTCCTGAACACCACCTCCCTCACCCCAAAACTGGAATGGTGTTCCTCAATTCCCTTTCCCACACATAGCACCAGGAGTGCCTACCTAGTCCTTAGGACCTGCTCTGTAATGGCCAATCTTCCTAACTACCAATCCCCCCAAGTCTGAGAAGCAGGGTGTGTCTATGCTTGCTGCAGGAGTCCCACAGCACTTGGTGTGATGAATACACAGTGAATGCAGTGAGGTAAGTGCAGGTGGCCCAGTTAAGTCTCCTCCACTGTAACCAGGATCCTGAGTTTCAGGCTAGAAAGGATCTGCGTGCAGAAATAAGTCACAGAAAGAAATGGCCTAAGAAACTTGACCAGGCCATGACCACATCATCTGAGAAGCCAAGGCCCCAGGGCAGCAGGAGTTCACTGTTCCACCTCTTAAGTATGACCCCAAAACCTGGTCTGGTCATGGACAGAAAAGGGGGCCTCTCTGCCTCTAACACCTAAGCATGGTCAATGCCGTATTAACAGAAACATCTTGGGCCTCGCGGTTTGGGACATGGGAGTACTCAGGGGTACCTGTTATACCTAGGCAGGCCTGCTGAGTCAGAATAAACATCTTAAGGCCCCAGACTGATCAGTGCCATATTGTCTCACACCCATCAGGGGCTGCTGCCAGAATACACCAACACAGCTCCCAGCTCTCCCCCGAGCCCTTACCAGGATCTTCCAGGCGTTAGAAACAGACACTTAGAATATATGGCAAGCCTGCCACCTACAGTTAAAGGACCCGTGTATACCTGCCTTCAGTTCAAGCGAAACCTATCCTTGAAGGAAAAAGTTACATTCCTCCCCGCTAACCTCCCCATCCTCCAGATTTAGACAAGGAAAATTTAGAAAGTCCACTTGAATTGCTCTTTGATCCAGTCTATTTTTTCTAATGAAAAGCTGAATACTGAATCAGAACACCTGCATTCAGCAACACACACAGTGAATGCTTGAGTGCCTGGTGGAAAACGCAGCCTTTCCAGGGGTGCAGACATTAGTTCCCGAGCTGCACACACACAACTCCAGTATCTGCATCCTCTCTGCTCACAGTGAGGGTCAGTGTTTCTCTCACGGAGACGGAGACCTTAGCTCACTTTCCTGGTGTCTGCTGCACTAGCTCCTGAAGGAAAACGGCGTTGCTGCCACAGCAGCAGGCTCTGACCCAAACCTGCTTCGTGACCCTCAGGCAGAAACGCAGGGGACGCTCAAGCCTCAGCTAAGCAAGAATGCACCGCACAGGGAGTTAAATGTGGCTAAGTTGCCTTTTATTAACAAAAACGTGTAGCTGTTGGTGAATGCCCCCCCGGAGAACACAAACCACGGACAAAACACACCGAGAGGTACCCCAGCTGGGAGACCAAAAAGCCCGAGCAGATTTACAACCACCGTTATGTCGCGAGCAGCAGTCAGGACCCTAACAGTGACGGAAATGCGGCAGCGGACGCTGAGACTGCTTCACAGGCGTCAGGGTCACGGTGAGAGAAACAGGCGCAGAGTGAAAGTCAGGTAAAATACGTGCTCTTGCTAAAGAGCATCCTTAGCTCTCACCATGTAACACGGTCACACAGGTATCCGGTTAACACAAAAAAACAAGTTTGCACAGCACTTCTGGACACTTAAAAATAAACTTTAGGTTGCTTTTCGCTTTGGCAGCACCAGACTAAACTCGGTGGCTTTGCAATATTTCAGAAACTTCAGGTGCATTACAGTCTTCTGAGAAAGGCCCAGTACTTCAGAATTCCAGGTGTGGCTGTGGAGAAAGAACATTACTGGCAACAAATATTAAAACATTTCAAGATCTGCAGGAATATATTTAGATGTTCTTAAGTGTACACACATTTAAGCATTCAAGCTGATATCCTAAATACTTTTCCAATCAACACATTTACATTTCTTTTTGCTTTAAGGGAAAAGAATCTACAGGCAAATTGTTCCATCTGCACATGAATAATTCTGTGGCCAAGTTTCCCTTTCCGTTGGAGTGTGTGGAGTCAGGTGACTTCGTTCTCCTGGTCCCCCCGCAGCTCACCTGTGACACACGCTCTAAAAGGCATGGGACAACTGCTTTTGTATTCGGGGGCTCTTTCTGTGGTGGGATCAGAGGACTAGGACCGCGCCGTCCTTTTAGGGAGAGGCGAGGACATTTTTTTGGTCTGTGGCTCTGCGCGCCCGTCTGTGTGGGTGTGAAGGACGGCAGCACGGAACTGCCGCAGCGCGCCAGGACCCTGCCGCCCCAAACTGCAAACCGCGGCTACTCTTCAGCCTGCTGGCCTCGGCCTGAACGTGGAACTCTACCCACTAGAAAGCATTACCGGAGCCCAAATCAGAAACTTTAAATGTCTCAGCAACACTGATGCTTTCCCCTTTGGCTTCAAAAGCAATCATGACTGAACATTTTCAACTATGAGGCAGAGTTAATTGGAATAACAAAAAAACACCTTTCCAGAAAACATTTAATGAGGTAGCTTAGATCGAATATATCCACAGCGTACACGAAGGTGCCTAATAAGTGCTCAGGCATTTTATAATGTAGTTTTCAATGCAAACTGCTACAATGCCTAATAAATGCTCTTTCTTTCCAATACCTAACAGTGCATGCAAACCTTCTGAAGAGGCCCCTTGCAGAGTGAGAACAGCAAGAGGTTGGGGTGAAGCTGTACAGGAAGGGAGAGGAAGGCCATTCTGGGCACACAGCTTTGGCTGAACTGGTGCGGCTCCCCGTGGAACTAAAATGTAGTTGGTGCCAACAGAGAGCAAACACCAAGTAGAATTTGGGGACCTAATGGGGTGAAAAGGGGGCCTTGACTTCAGGCATCAAGAAGCCAAGACCGGGTGCACTTTCATTAGAATCTAGGCAATGCTCAGAGCACCGGCCGCCCTCACCTGAGGCCCGTGGAACCCTCCTCGGGAGGGAGTCCGGCCGCCTGCTGCCCTGTTGGGACCGCTCCCGTTCCTGGGGAGGCTGCTGCTCTCAGCAGCTTGGCCTGCAGTTCTGTGTGTTCACAGGCATGGGCTGCTTCTGGCTGAGCAGCATTTCAGATGTCGACTTTAAAGCCTTCTGTTTGGAGTCTTGGACCAAGAGAAAGGTGGCAATACCAATCCTGGCAGTGTGGATCTTTTGACTGTTCCAGCACTGTTCACACTCACACATACACTGACACATTCACACATACATGCACACGCACACAGGTGTGCGAAAGTGTGGGAAGCAGGGCAGCCTCCAGACAGTGCATCAAGTTTTGGGGGGACAGGAGCGGGCAGAGTGGAGGGGCCGGAGGCAGGGCTGGGGGAGGTCCTGGGACGGAGTCTGGATCCACCATCTTCGCCACCCTCCCTTCCTGTCCTCCAAGGCAAGGTGGCCACCAGCACACCAGGGCACCTGGCGGCAAGGCAGGCACCGGGTCGCAGCGTTAGGTTTCCGTGGTGTAGTTGCTGTAGGCCAGAGGAGGCAGGGCCTGCAAGCTGGTCCCCCTCCACACGCCAGGTGGGGCCTCCGTGCGCCCTTGCTCTTTATATTTACCCAGAATGTTTCTGGCTTCTTCTGCATCCCTCAGTGGGTTCTCTCCATATTCTTCCTTCAGCCACTGCCGGTACTGAAGAAGTTGAAAAGAAAACCAAAATATCACACACTGATCTGCATCCATGTAGACTTTTACGTGTTACTTAACGGTACAGGTTTGCCACATACCAGCTGGGAAATAAGTGGGCACTGGGCAAGCAAAGCTCTGTGGCTGGCAAGCCAGCAGCAAGAGGGAGAAATCACTGCTTCTTCAAGGGTTTGGCCTGAGAGATGAAAGCAGGCCAAGCCAAGAAAACAGCACTTGCCCCAAAGGAAGAGAAACGCAGCTAACATGGGGCCTAGGGAGATGGAAGAGGGCAATGTCCTATGACTGCAGCTGGTGCACAGGGACCAGTGAGGGCTTCAGTGTGTGATGCAGCTGAGGCGTCCTTGGACCAGATGTCCTCTGGGGGCCTCTCCAACTTCAAGCTCCACGCTTCTGGGAGTGTACAGAGAGACTGAGGCATCTTCCCGGGGTCTGCTGCCTACATCACCAGAGTCCCCGGAGAATGGTTACCTGATGGACTTCATGCTTCTCAAACTCCTGCAGCTGTCTCTGGAAGCCCAGGTTGGGGTTGGCACAGGACCTCCCGGCACGCACAGTGTGCAGGGCATCTTCCCAGCCAAAGTCAGTGACGGTCATGATGTACGCGGTCACTAGAGTCACACTCCTGGAGACACCGGCCAGGCTGTGGGTCCAAGAGAATGCCACATGGGCAAGGAAGGTTTAGGGTCCACAAGTCTAGCTTCTGATCCACTTGGAGCAAGGGATTCTGTGGACCTCATCTTAGAAAGTCTTCCTGCTTTGGATTATGAGTGGACAGCAAGCCAGTTTGTTACTTGAAAATTACTCAGAAATATACAAATGTTTCTTTATTACACTAGAATCTCAAGCATTCTTTATGGGCATTAGCTTCATTTTTTATAGATTTTCTGGTGGCTATAGCTCTGGACACTTCAGTGTTATGATCATCACCCCTCTTCAGATAGCTCCCGTTTTCCCAGACAAAATAACTGAAGCACATCAAAGGAACTTGAGGGGTCTGGCATCCATGCAAGAAATCCATTTATAACCTGCAGCAGTTTAGAAGGCTTTACATGTTTTTAAAAATCTGGCTTTCTTAGGTTCATGAGAGCTAAATCTATAACTTAAAAATCCCATTAAACACAGAAGCCCCACTAAATAGTTTGTGTTCTTCTTGACACGATTATGCAGAGCGGTCCAGAGGACACACTGCACACGTGCTCTGAAACGCAGAGTCGACGTGCCCGCTCTGTAGGCCCGGTGCTCCAGTCTCTCTGGGAGGCTGAGTAAGGGGACCAATTTTAAATCACATGCAAATTAAGGCAGTCACAGAAGGTTGTGCTGCATCAGACTTAGAGTGTTCTAGCAACGGTTTAAGATGGGGAAGTTTGCAAGTTTCTCATTTTGAGAAAAGCCTATCTTCAGATTTTCACAAATGTATGAAATACAGTTTCCTAGAATATCAGACTTACATATAGTTAAATAATAAATAGTAATAATAAACTAATACTATACTAATAATATTAATAACCACTTTCAAGTAGTGGCTCTTTCCCAAGGCTTATGTCAGAAAACACAACAGCTTTTAAAAAATACCTCCTCTTGAGCTGAGGAGGCTCTCATTCCCCAGGATCCCTCGAAAGCCTGGTAAGGAGTTCAAAACTCCCCTTAAAGGGCTCCAACTATAAACCCCCCAAGTGCTTTAAAGCAAATGTAAATAGAGTTACAAAATCTACCGTTTGTATTTATAACAGGGCTACTCTTTTCAAAAGTAAAATAAATAACCACACTATTTCAAGAACTTTATAAAACTGCAAAACACCCACTTGAAAGCAATCAAACCACCTAGTGTCCCCACTGCCCCGACTCTCCTGAGTGACTCCCTGGACCTCACACGATGGATCTCCACCCCAGTCCTGGTGGGACTGCCACCAACCTGCACAGCAGCACTCTCAGGAGTTACCACTTTGCATTTCCAAGAGCAACTTCTCTGGGGGAAGTCCAGAGATTGCTATTAATGTCAAGCCTCATTCCAGACAGAGAGGGGACAGGTCCAGCCTGCCTGTTAACAGCAAAGCTCTGGCTCCGGGACGCTGGCAGCTGGTTCCCCACACAAACCAGCCATGTTGTCAGAGTGAATGTGAGGTGACATAAGTGAGGACTGACACTCCCCGAGAGCTTGCTACGCGCCAGGTTCAGTGCTAAGAGCTGTGTGTGTGCTGTCCTTGAGTTGTGTGTGTTACCTGTCTCTGCACAGTGTGCATATGCACCTATGTATATGTACATGTCCACAGGTGGACAGCTGTTTATAAACTTTAATTCTGAGCATCTTTTCAGATCCTTTCAAAGCAAAGCAGTAAGCCAAACACACATAAAAACCCCCATCTATAAATGGAGATGAAGAGTCATTTTGGTGTTGTGCTAACACAATGCTAAACATCCACATATACAATCAAAACTCTTCAGGAAGAAACTGTCTTGAAAGACACATGAGCCTACAAATATGTACGCTTTGCAGGAGGCTATTCTGATAAAATATTAGAGGTAGGCTGAAAAGGGAGTTTCTGTTGTCCAGTAACCTTGACCATCCCTCCAGAAACCCTAACTGGGAAAATAAGAATCCTAGGTTAGAATGAAATTTTGGGTTCTCTTTCAACAAAAGCAAACATCCATCAAGCCCGTGGGGTCAGGAGGGATTTGTGTTTGAGACTCAGAGGGCAGAGAAAACGATCAGGAGATGACATAGTTAACCACACACAGAAAGACAGCTGATGAGAACCCGAGCTCAGGGGAGTGCGCTGAGCTGCAGCGAGGCGGGAGGCAGTACGTACCAGTGCACAAGACAGCCCTCGCCCCTGAGCCGGCACTCGTGGATGAACTTAATACTTTCTTTGAAATGTCGCGTCCTGGGGGGAGAAAGAAAAGAGAGAAGTGACATCTGTCTACTCAACTCATGATGAAAAGAAAAATCCGCCTGAGGTTTGTCAGAAAGGTCTCAGTGCCCCACGGCTGCCCACAGGCCACACTGTCTGGGTCCGGAGCTGCTCGGTGTCAGAGTCCATCACACACAAGGCCCAGGCCAGGGGAGGGCTGCTGGCTTCTGGGCTTGTCAGAATTTCTCTGCAAGGAATTCCTGAAACACACGCTTGCCACTGACTGGTGGCTGTGGTGGGGTAATTGCTGCCCAGTTGCACCCTGGCCACCCCAGAGCCATTCTCGTGAGGGAGGTGCCCACATCATGTAGGCCCCCCGGGTCCTAAAAGCTGGTTTACTTCTGACAGTCTGAGAAACCTAGTAATACTCTCCCACACCGGCCTCCCTAGACTTTGTAGGTCTCATCTGCATGCAACAGAAGGGCTGTGTGGAAATGCCAATTTCAGCTCTGGCATGGGCATAGCAGCTTAGTGGCTGTGTGGCCTTGGCAAAAGTCACGTGGCTTCCCTTAACCTCAGCTGTAAAATGGGCATAACGTTTTACACGCTAATATGCTTTTACAGACTCACGTCCTCCACAACGATGAAACAAGGATCCTCACTTCTTTCACCCTGTAGTTTTGCTACTACCGTTCCTCCTGGCACTCATTCATACACCCGCATGCACCAGCTCCATCCTGGGTTTGGACTGGTTGGGGGGTTAAAGCACGTTTACTCTGAGGGGACCTACACAGTTAAATGCTTTTCAATGTCCTCTACCCTGAACGGTTTATAAAGCAAACAAAACATCTGAAGTTGCCCATGGACTAAACTCATGTTTCCGTAAGCTCTGATTGAGTACTGACTATTTACCAGGGATGAGGATGATGTAGTTTCCAACTACACAAACTAGGTTTGCGGTCTCATGAAGGATGACAGGGCAAATCAGCTTAATAAGAACGGGGAATTTAGGTGTGGCATAATAAACTCAGCCAGGTACGGACAGCAGAGGAAAGTCACTAACGAAGTGCGGTTGCCTGGATGGAAAAGGGCAGAAGACAACAGGGGAACTACAAGCGTGGAAGTAGGCACACACGTTCTATAACCAAACACAAGGTACAGTGCGGCCACACGTGGAAAGTCCTCGGGTCCTAGCCAATGACTCAAGGAGCTCGTCTGAGATTTCTAACTACCAGAGCAGTGCGAGATATGCTTTTATTAAACTTCCCAGGGACAAATGCTCCCGGATAGAAATTTATAAAGTGACTCAGGGCTCTGCAACTCTACTCCCAAAGACTGGCTTGCTATAGAGCAGGCAAGAAAAGGTTCCTATTGGAATCCTGACATCTGAAGTGTTAGTACCTAAAGGGTCCTCAGAGCCAGGGTGCGGAACAGTTAAGCTGTGTGGAGGGGGTGGGCGCTGGGGGTAATGAGACCAGCAGCCCAGCCCAAAGGCAAGGTGCAGCAGGAGTGAGGGTGCAGGGTGCATTTTCCCCTCTCAAACAAAACCAGCCATCGGGAGTTTGCAGTGAACTCTTCTGATTCTGAAGCATTTTGAACTGTGGCAGAGCATCTTGTTGCACTGATTTTACCTGGGGCAGCAAAGTGCCTAGTTCCTCAGAGTATCTCATCTTTCCTCCAGTTCTGGCCACAGAGAAGGAAAGCTTGTGGTGGGGAATCGTGGGAACACTTTCCCTTCTGGATGAAAGAAAAATTATCTGTCTCTGTCCCAGGCTTCCTGACAGGGCCCTGGAAGTGAACACCATGCTTAGAGCTCTGTAAGACACCTGTAACCACAGGTGACAGGCCCTGGAGGTGGGAGGGCAGCTGGACGGAAAGGAGGGTACCACGAAGCTGCTGCCCAGGCCTGGGAGCCCCGCCTTCCGGCTTCTTGGTCAAGAGAGTTAAGTAAATAGATGTCTTTATAACTTAAAACACTGACAGACAGTTATTCTGTTACTTACAGCCAAATACAATCTTCCTAAATATCAGCAACTACTCCAACAGTTTAAAAACACTGAGCCAAGTCTTCTGGCTTAGGAGTGTTCTCAGAACACTGCAAAGGCCGCCAATGACATAAGTGTTGTTGTGGCGGTCACCAAGATCTTGCAAAGATGACAGATGAACCTTTTATTGAAACTTCAGAAAGAAAACAGCTTCTTAAATCCTGTTTTTACACCTGTACATTCCAAACCACATGCACAAAGGAACCCAGGACTTAAATGTTGTGGGGCGTACCTGGGTTGAAGAGTCAGCCTTGTCACACACATCCCAGAATAAGAGAGTGGGAAGGTGTAGGTGTGGTCAGTAGGGTGACATCCAAACTTGCCAGAGCCCAGAGGAAGTGTGTGAAGGATCTGAGGAGCCAAGGACATGCCCCTCCTCTGCCCCCACCAGCCCTTTATTCTTTCCGCTCTGTTTGCATCAAGTATTAAGTGCAGTGCAAACTCATGGACAGCTCCTGTGCACAGGTACAGAGCCCCAGGGCACCTGTGAAAGGGCCACTCAGAGCCCTAGCCCAGGAGCACAGTGATGCCAATTAAGGGCCTGCTCACAGCCCTGCTACGAAACTTGCTCATGACCACATCAGGCACGAGGCCGTCCCAGGCAGACATTCCTAGAAATGCCTTTTCCAAGAAGAGCCAGGAGGCAGGAGTACTCACTCCTGCTTTGGTGCTACAGGGAGGGGGGTTCATTTCCAGGGAAGCTAATGACATAAGCCCAAGCCCTGGTCATTAAACTCCCTCCTCCACAGTGGGAAACACCCGCGACTCTGGTCCTGACATTGCTCAACCCTCCAGTGTGAAGCAGAAGCACAATGTGAAGTACCATCCCACCACAAGCTGTTTCAATAAACACCGGTTCCCTATTCCTGCTCTTCACTTTGTGCCTTTGCTTCCACACACAGACATGGGAGTCCTTCTGCCCTAGGAAAGCCAGCTGTGCTAACCCAGAAGGAAAGGACAGCCTACGTGTGTCACAAACTCACCCAATAATGACTGGGCTGCTGACAGCCCCGAGGAAACACCCTGGGCCAGGAAGATGGGCACTTTAGTCAAGAAATGGCCTCATGGCATTGAGCAAACCGCGGGCAGCTGCCACTGTCCACGACCCTTCCTCTTCTTCCTCCTCAGTTTGTGCTGGGCCTCCCTGTGGACCTGCACATCTCCAGCTCCTCGTTCCTTCTGCCCACAGGCCAAGAACTAGAACCAGCCAAGTTTTGATGTCCCTCAGAGAGCTCACAGAAAGTATGGCGGGTGGATCTAGCGAAGTCACACCATACAGTGTTCATTCGTTGAGGCTGAACAATTTCTTCGTACCCCAAGACTACAATGCTTGGTTGCTATGATCCCCACTGTGGGAAATGAGGCAGCCCTGCCTTGTTGAGGACTCTGCTTGTGTGAACAAAAGCCCAGAGATCCTGCCAAGCACCTTGAATGGCAGCTGGGCTTACTCCCAGCCAGATGAAGTGAGAGCAAAGACACAGGATCCAGAGAGCCTCTCCTTCTTCTCAACAGAGTATGAATGTGTGAATGCACACATGTGTGCATGTGTGTATGAAAGCAACAAAGAAAAAACTGGAAAGGCAAGCATCCTTAGATTTTCTTTTCCTCAGAAAGGAATGCTTAAAAAAATGCAGCAAATGGGTGAAGTGTTCTGTCTGGCCCCAAGCCCTAGCAGGTGAGCTCAGACCAGACAGCTGCTTCCTTCTGGGGCGATATCAGCCCAGCACCCCCAGGTCCTGCTCGGGCCCCCTCCAGCTGGAACACTGTCCAGGAAGCTCTCACGCTAACCAGAAGCAAGCAGGAAGGAACATTATCGACCCACACAGACACTGGTAGGGCTTTTCTATCAGCACACTGCATTAAACACATAAAAGGAACTCACACTTACATCAGTGATTCCCTAACTTTTATATTTCCTGTACTGTCGACATTTAAAAAAAACTAGAAATGTGTGTACCATATTTTCCTTTCTTTAAAAATTATTTTTATTATAAGTTTCCAGTGTACATGACATCTGCATGTACTACAAAGTGATCGCCCCCATAAAGTCCAGTTAGCATCCATGACCATGTCACTGACCTCCCTTCCCTCCTCTCACCCATCTCCCACCCCATTTCCATCTGGTAACCGCCAACCTGCTCTCTGTACCTGCGTGTTTGTTGTGGCTTTGTTTGCTTGTTCATTTTGTTTGTTGTTTAGATTCCATATATCAGTGAAATCATATGGCATCTGTCTTCCTCCTTCTAACTTATATCACTTAGCATAACACACTCTACGTCCATCATCCATGTTGTCCCAAGGTGCCACCATGGCAAGGTGTCATTCTTTTTTATTGGTGAGTAACATCCCATTGGATGTAAATGCCACATCTTCTTTATCCACTCATCTGTTGATGGGCACTTGGGTTGCTTCCTTATCTTGGCTACTGCAAATAATGTTGCAATAAATATCGGGGTGCATGTATCTTTTTGCATTAGTGTTTCCATATTCTTTGGATAAATACCCAGGAGTGGAACTGCTGGGTCATAAGGTAGTTTTATTCTTAATCGTTTGAGAAACCTCTACACCATTTTCCATAGTGGTTGTACCAATTTACAATCTTAACCTCAGTATACAGGGGCTCCCTTTCCTCCACACCCTCCCCAGCTCTTGTTATTTACTGTCTTTTTGATAACAGCCATTCTAACAGGTGTGAGGTGGTATCCCGTTGTGGTTTTGATTTATATTTCCCCAACAATTAGTGACGTTGAACATCTTTTCATGTGCCTGTTGGCTGTCTGTATGTCTTCTTTGGAAAGATGTCTATTCAGATCCTCTGCCCATTTTTCAATCAGGTTGTTTGTACCCTACTTTTCATTCTGGCAGGTAGGATTATTTTAAAAATAAACTAAAAGTAAAAAAGCCTTCTGTACCATCTAGTACAAAATCACTTCACAAAGAATAGTTCAAAACTAAAGAATCTAGGAGGACACAGTCTAAGACTGAAACATAGTTCAAGTTAAATAAGGTAATTAAGTCTTGTGAGAAACACAATACACATTTTCCACGTATGTCTCATTTCTACAGACTACAAAATCCTTAGGAGTTGTGTGTGAGCATGTGTGTGTATATGTTCTCAGGCGCATATGCCAAGGGCCACCTAGCTCCGATTTTGCAAAATTGCTTTTTAAATAAAGAAAATAAAGAAAAATGTAAATAGGTGAGTATAGATGATATCAGCTAAACAAAAAAAAATACAAAAAAGACAAAGGTAGAATAAGGCAAGAAAATTTTACTGATATTTTAAATCTTTGTATTGCTAATGCCTCTTCTCACAAAAACCTCAAGAAATTTAGAGATCTCTTTGCTTCTCAAACCACTGAATGTCACAAAGACTTTATTGTAATGATGCAATTCTCCTGACTCCACAGCACGAACCAAGCTCCCCTGAACTTGACAGAACGAGAAGATAAAGAAACAATAATTGTTCCCTCAAAGATGTCTAAACACAAAATACCCACTTAGTAACATTAACGTAAGAAAGAAGTCATAGTCACGGACCACAGTGTGGCTGGTGATCATGGAGAAAGGGGGTTAGATGGAGGTGGAACAGGGTATAAGGGGGATAAATGCTAATTTAAAAAAATAAAATAAACAATTAAAAATAATAAAAGGTAAAAAAAGTGTCAAAAAAGAACGATAAAATAAGCTACTATACATTTCATGATTTGCCCTCAAAGTACACTAATATACCCTACTTGACTGAGTGCACAGATGATAGAATCCTTTTTCTGGAGATGCTTAGTGTGCATAAACCACGCCTGCTCATCTCACCTGACACTGTGACACCTGTGCGAGACGGGCATTTCACAGCGAGAGGAGCACGACGAAAGCAGCCTGCCTGAGAAAGCAGAGAGAAAGCAAAACCAGGTATTTTCCAAGCCTTGATTCACCAACCCACCCTATGATGGCCACTTGGAGAACACGCAGTGTATGCACTAGGTACAAACTCTAGGATGTCTCTGACTGTGACAAATTATGCAAAACAGGCAGCCTGTGTGTGGGGGACAATTACAATCATGAGAACTTGAACTTTCATGTTTCCTTACTTTGCAAGGCAAGGTAGTTGGGGGAACTGAGCAAAACTTTTAACGTGTTCATGTTATCTCAAACCAGTTTTCTGCACATCAAGTTCCTGCAAGATCAGATGGGGAGTCTGTGAGCACTAAGGTCAACACAGAAAACCGACCTTTCTGGGCAGTTAGTTTGCAGCAACTGAGTGCCAAGTGAAAGCAGTCGGCCTCCAAAGGTCACGAACCTCTCACTAAACATACTTAGCAAGAATTCCTGTTGTTACAGAAATTTGTGGGTAAACAGAGAGAGTATAAAATCTTAAGTTATAACCAAAGTTGGAAACAATTTAAAAAATCTATTAGGTTTAAAAGAGTAAGCAATACAACTTTCTGGAATTTATTCTGTCATTAAATACAGGCACTCACATGAGACTAAAGAACTGCTAGTGCTAACTGGTTTCCCAGAGCACATTTTCCAAGTGATGGACGTAATTCCTCTCTTTTGTGGACAGGAGCACTGAGAACAATTGTCTCCAGAGCACCCACACTGATCGACAATACAGAAATGAAGGCTCATCTCAGCTTTCACAGGTTCCTAATACTTACAGGCTACATGGAGTGAGGCAGGTCATGTAAACAGAGTCAAGTGTTCTGCCTGACAACATTAAGCTAACCATCCGATTACACTGTGAAGGCACCCTCACCACTAGAAGGCATGTTATGGAATGTCTGTAACACATAAAGAGAAACTCAAGCTATTTCATAGATTGTCTCAACATACGAAGCACACTCAGAGCTCCAACTTAACTCCATAATCTCCATGTAACTTCGGCAGAGCAAGAAACACTTACAGAATCATGGGCATTTATATGCCTGAAGCCTTACTATGCATAAGCTTTGCTATTACTAAGGATTTAAAAATAAAAGTTTCCCCAAAGAATCACACAAGCACCTGAGCACAACTGCCACAGCAGAGAGCCAGTTTTCCTGACCTTCAGGAGCTGTGGTCTGACTTGTGGTCAGTCTCATAAGACTCCACTCCAGAGAGCAGCAGTGGTGCATCCTCTGCACGGTTCTGCCATCGGCCCCAAGCATGCATGCTGCAGCAGCGTCCTGCTGGAAACTGGATCCCACACTGCACTTTCATCCACACACAAGGGAAGGGTTAAAAAGGCAAACCACACATTTTAACAATATCTCTGTACATATTTGAGACAGGTGAGAAGTAGTAACTCAAATCTCATGGGTTAGCCCTTTGGGGCCCAAGTGGCTGGGGCTGGGCTGATTTTGCCAGATCTGAAATGACCCCTGAGACATCGGAGCTCAGAGAAGTGGCCGCTGCACCCTCTGGCACCTGGTCCTTCCACACTGGCATCCCTTCTAAGTAAATGCAGCAGGGTTCCTGAGCACCAAAGCTTATTTTCAATTACCTTTTCTGCAACTCTCCAGATACACGGATATGCTAATTTTCAAAGGTGCTTATAGAGTTCATACAAAACACTTTCACATACGTGATCTCATCTCCAAAAATCCTGAAGGCAGGTCTCTTTCCGATGAAAGAACTGAGGTTTAGATAGGTTAAAAGGACTTACCCAAGACAGATGAAACTGGCTTTAAATGTGAGATATCTGATTCTAGGTCTACTGCCCCCTTGTCCACAGCACAGCAACACTCAACACTCAACCCTCACTTGGTAGTCAGGGTCACTGCCTTGGCAAGCACAGTGCTTGGCTCCTCATAGGCTGACAAGTCCTGCGGGCAGCTCAGACACAGGTAGGTAGTCATCTGCCCTGACAATGCCCAGAATGTGTTACAGTTTGATTCTTCCCAAGAGTCAAATCGCCAATCACATATTGACAAATTCAATGGTATGTTAGAATCTCAGTTTGAGATAAAAGCAAAGCAACCATTCTAAAAATAGCCATCAAAACACAGGCAGAAGATCGCTGTGGCCTTCAGAGAAAGGCAAAGACTCACTTCCTTCCGTACACACCATGCCCTCCCAACCACTTCTGTTTCTTGACACGATGAGTAACCAAGGAAGTTCTCTAAAGCTCCTTCCCCTCCTTCCAGAACTAAGCTTCTATTGTTTTCCTAGTGATCTTGGTAAAATCCTTCCTCCAACAATCTTAAAGGTTGACTTTTCCTGGGAAACACGGAGAGTCACTGTGAAAACACAAGCCCTGGGCAGGACACATTTTCCCCACCTCCAACCTGCTCCTGCCCTCTCCTGGTCTCACTGCGCCACCTGTCCCCTGACCAACCCTCCTCACCCTTCCCCCCACATCAATCCGTCTGACTCTGGCCCCATTTTCTTTCTTCACAAACAGGTAGATCCCACAAAATTATTGAATAACTTATGATTTCTCTTCTCTGCAGCAGTGAAAAATCGATGTTCCAATTTGACAGCTTTCAGAGAGGCCGGATACTTGGGATATTCCACATAAGGATGCATGGTCTGCACTTCTGACATGTAGGGTCTGGAGGCAATAGAACTTGAGGATTACGAAGCATGAGTCCTGACAAGCCTATGGACTCCCAAATTCACAAACACTTTCATAGCTTATAACTTCCCTGATAAAAGCAGTAATATGTCACTGGAGGAGGGTCATTGTGTCTGTCCTCCAACAGCAGCACAAGGCTGCCTGAGGAGCAGAGGCTGGGGTCTGTGGGTGCACTGAATGGCTAAATGCTTTACTTCTGCCCCCATCCTCAGCCTGCCAGGTTCAAATCCATGCTTCAGCATACTTTAATCTTCTCAACGTCATGGTCTTTCTGGGTCACTTCTAGAAACTGAAGAGTGTGCATGTGGGAGCCGTAACTGCTGTCTGTGGGTCTGCAGAGACCTGTCTCCCATTCTAACAAAGTGGAATCCTACGAGTCTCCATACAATTGCTGTGACCTGGAAAAGATGGCAATTACAAATTTTCCTTTATAGGAACAAAATTATGTCAAAGATGTATTCATCTGTGAAGAAAGAGAGGAATGGACTTTGCTCAGCCCGAAAGATCTAGTCATTCCAACTCAGGCAGGCTTTAGAGGTGTGCTGTTCCACATAGCGGCCCGTAGCCACATGTGGCTGTTGAGTACTTGAAATAAAGCTGGTCCAAACTGAGGTGTGCTGCAAGTGTAAAAACAGCCAATCTGATTTTGAATACTTAGCATGAAAAAAGGGATGTAAGATATCTCATTTAAAAAAAAAAATTGAGCACAAGGTTGAAATGATAGTATTTTGGATATATTGGGTTAAACAAAACATATTACTAAAATTATTGCCACATATTTCCTTTTTATGTTTCCAAATATGCCTCCTAGAAAGTTAAAAGTTATATATATGAGCTGCATTTGTTGCTTATATTCCATTTCTTTAGAATGTGCTGCTTTAGACAAAACCTAACAGCTTCTTCAAGGGTATGCTTCTAGAGAAAGGATGAACATGCTAACGGTTTGGTTTGAGGCATTCTTTTTTAAAATCAGACTCTTCTTAACAGACAGCCCATCAGTTAGTGCAGAGCAAAGGGACCTGCAAAGAGAGGCATGCCTCCAGCCGCAGCTCTGCCCGCCTCGGCGGCACAGACCTCGGTGGCCCTAGGGTCTCCGCTGTAAGGCAGCGGCTGCGCAGCAAGGGTCCCCTTGGCTCCAGTGGCTTCACTCTCCTTTACTTATGTGACTTTACAGTCCTTTATTCATTTATAATATAATAATATAAATGAATATTTACTTATTAATTTATAGTAACAGGAAAAAAAACAACTTACAGGTTCTGAGATGGTGAATCCGCTGCTGGAATGCACAGGTATTTAACCCCCTGTAGAATGATAAAAAATAAAATAAAAAGATGATACCCAGTAGAGAAGAATATTTAAAGGAACTATTTACTTAGGTCAAAAAAATAAAAAGTAAAAAGGAGAAGTTTTTCACTCATCTTTTGTTACCAAGGAACTGGAGAAAAACTCTTTAATTAAGGTTCCTGGTTACTTTCCATGACCATGTGTACAAATATTCATGCTCCAGTTTGGAAGCAGCTTGTAGACAGGGTTCATCAGAAAGTGAAGTAACAGTCCTTTCCAGTGAGTGCTAACAAGTGTCAAGACGATCACCGCAGGTTCCTGTTCACATATTCCATGTTTTAATCTACCTCACTGAGAATCCAGTTAGTAAAAACCTTAGCATGATATCAACAATTGTAACATTATGTTACAGTTTTCTCCATCAGATCTTAGTGTGAGGAGGGTTACAATTTCACCGATGCACTGGGGGCTTCTACACAATGAAATGTGATTTATTTTGCTTCCGTTCTAGAAAAGTAGAAGTTTATTTACTAAACTCTTATGTTTTTTTAAAAAAGAATGGACAGTTTGAAAAAAACAAACCTCATATAGTTCTCTATAAAAATGTAGTTTAAAAAATGTATAAAAATGTTTATATAAATTCATGCTGTACAAAAATCATGCTAAATTTGAGTTTTATTAAAAACCTGTTTCTTCTTCACAAGTACTTAAAGTATAGTTTAAAAGGTCTTCAATGTCAAGTAAAAATACAAAACCCAGAAATCTCAGCAACCTTACAAAAGAATATGGATTCATGAAGACTTAGATGAACGGTTCTAAACCCCTCCTCGCTTGGTGGCCTAACCGCAGAATCTTGCCACCATGCCATGGATGGTAGGTGTGTGTGGGAACACACCAGAAACTAGAAGGACAACCAACCTAAGAGTAAGTGAAGGACAAACACGTAGAACCAGCGGTGGAGAACAACCACAGGGCCCTCAGCAGATGGAGTCATAAAATAACATATCTTCTAGAATTATCTGAAAATTTTGCAATTGATCATTGAAATTTCACTATGAACTCCCATCATCAGGAATATCTGTCCTGTGCACGCTGATGTCGTGTTGTAAGGAGTATCTGGACTTGTGGCTGCCCCAACGCTGTCACAACTCCATGCTGTGACGCTCCTCCACATAGTGAACCCCACTCCCAATACAGAGTCCACACAAGCTACATGACTCAACCTCCCCTGCTGTTAGGGTGCAGACTCAGGATGGGATTTCATCACCCGGCACACCTACACCAGGCAGATCTGGAAACAGGACATGCACAGAGTAAGATGGGTAAAGAGCACCTGCTTGGCAGGTACAGAGAGTAGCAGAGGTGGCAGCAGACCTCACTGGGCCAGTTGTACACTGTGGTCTGGGTGTTGTTCCTGGAATTTCAGCTGAAATCCTGTTTCCGCAGCTCCTCTGAGGAGACCACAAGCTCTCAACAAATCCCTGTGAGCTGAAACTGGCTGGGAGCAAAATCTGTTGTCTGCAGCGAAAGACGCCAGCGATACAATTCCCCTCCCTGTCTCCCACCTTTATGAGAGGCCAGAAAAAAATCTCTTCCCTACTTAGTTCCTATTTTTTTTCTAGCTTTGAGTCAATCATTACATCTCCCAACAAAATCTCCTTTGGGTCTTGAAGAAGATTCTTTTTAGCAGTGGTCAACTAGGTGGGAACACTTCACAGAGACCACACAGGCTTTGATGTGCCAAGGATAAAACTGAGGATCAGCTGCTCGAAGAGGAAAGTGAAGCAGCAGAGTCTTCCTCTTTCAAGTTTCGCTTTGTCATCCTCAATTGCCCCCTTCTCTGTCCTGGTTTTCCTGGACTCTGGGTGCTCTGTTCTGCTGAAAGTATTGAGGCAGTTGGCTGAAGTTCTCAAGTTCCTCCAAACTCAGACAGGTATTAGAGCAGTAATTTGAAGGGAAAGAAAATGGAGAAAGAAATCACACTGTAAAAAGAAGTCATCTGACCCCCCCCCTCCACAGAGGCCGAACAGGCTTGTGGGTGTAGACACAGGCACTGATCATTTCATCCCTCTGCCGCAGAAACGATTCGCGTTTTCCTTTTACTCTTAAATGAGAGCTGGCCGAGGGTCAAGCCCAGAAGCCTGTGGAATTCTTTCCTCCCAGACACTTCCTTCACCCTCTTCCAGAACAGTACTTTCAGAGGGACGAGAGGATTTTCAGGTTTCCACCTTCCCTTCCATTGTGATCATCAGTCCAAGAAACATAAATTAGTCAAGGACACTGAGGTGGAGTCTCTATGAGACAGAACGCAAACGCATGCCTATCATACATGCTGACTGAGAGCCACTTAATTTGGGCAGAATCTAAAGTCAGACCGGCCTACATATTGGGAGGAAAGGAGAAACATGGAAAAAAGAAAGAGAATGGCCAGAAGGGGACGCTAAAAACTCTTACGCTTAGTAGGAGCATTCCCAATAAATGCCAACAGCGTGGTCAGAAAGCACTGTGCTTCTTTTAGGCATTAGTGTGAGCCCCAATGGGGTCACATCCCCCTTCGTGGTGCCTGATGCACGAAAGGAAAGGAGGCCAGCTTCACAAGATAGGAGCAAACTGCAGGAAGATGGCAAAGGGAATCCCTCCCTTCCTGAGCTACAGAGGGTGAGGAGGCAACTCTGGTCTGTGGTGGGCCCCTCACCTTCACTGGCTGGGATCGGCATGCGGCATCAACAGCTTTCCATCTGGGAAGCTTCTGAGGGGGAGCAAAGTAGCTCCCAGCCACAAGTTTGGGGATTCCCTACTGTTAAAGCAGGACAGAGAAAATATAAAACATAAGATAATATCACGTTTTCTCAAAGATATGACAAAAACCTTCCCTGGAATGGTGTCAGGCGCACAGTAGGTAGGCCCTCACTAAATGTCTGTTAAATGATGAGCACAAGGAGAACAACAATTCACATGAAGATCACACTGTAAGAATAGTGCGAGGGAAGAAAAATACTGTGAAGTGCCCATGCCTTATCCTGATGACCACACAAACAAGGCTGGACTTCTGGCCACGCTGTGTGAAGGGCACATGGCACAGATGTGCCAGACACCAGTCTCTCTGCCTGTCTGCTCCAACGGGACGTGCTAAGGAGCACCACACTGAGATCTACAATGAGACGGGAGCAAACATGCAAATACAGTAAAGAAAGGAGTCAAAACTGTCAAATATTTTCAGCTGCTGGCCGCCCAAGAACATCTATTTATCTTGGCTTAGTCATTAACAAAGCACAAACCGTGTCTCTCTTGGAGGCCACAGAATGCAGAACAGGAGGTACCTGAAAAAAGACTTCAGACGCCTGCACATGTGTGCCCCTCATGGCAGTTAATTACTAATTCAGAAAGCAGCAAGAGCGCTGGCGGCATGAAGGGCCTCGGTGCTACAAGAGATCTGGATGAACTTAAAACATAAAATTATCCTAGTAGTAACAGATTGGGCTCTGCAAGTTTTAACGTGATGTGAAGCTGACTTTTCATTTAGTTGGACCTGAACAAAAGACTATGTCTAGAGCTGAAGTGTGTAGGGACAGAGGTAAGTGACGGGACGGGATGTCTCTGTCTTTAGTTAAATTACAGAAAGTATAATAAACTTAAAGTAAAACAAAAGGACATGGACATTCTGGAGCAATCTGAAAAATCCTTAAGTTATAAACATAGCAGCAGTGTTTCCATTTGTATAGCATTTGCAATATTTACTACTTCATATTACCTGTAATATTAAAAAATCCATAAAACCAAAACTAAAATTGTTTATCTTCTTTTTAAAATAAAATTCTTACTAAATCAATTAAAATTCAGTAATTTCCATTATGTTTCAAAAAGTGATTGGTGGAAAGCCTGGTAATATTAAACTTTTATGGAACTAATAAATGTCAATTACAGATTTTCAGTTTAGACAGCAGGCCAGAGACTACACTGAAATACAAAAAAAAAAAAAAAAAAATTGAGTCTACGCTTTAAGACTATCATGACTTCTATGAAGGAAAAGAAAGAATAGCTAATTTCTCCTGATTACCTGGCAATTTAAATAGCCTAACATGTTCAGATAATGGCACCAATACTGATAAGATGGGAGCAGAGGGAGGAAAAAGGCAGAGAATTATGGAAAAGCCTCTTGTATACACTGATCACGTGCACACTGAACACTCAAGAGACCAAGCACACGTCAATTAGTATATGACACAATGTGGAAAAATTAGGAAAATACCGAAAAGTAAGAGTTATGTGAGAGCTGACAAGTAAAGCCGTTTGGATGAAGTTTTTGTACTGAGTTCTGAAAGGAACAACAGACATCACTTGGTTGAGACGTAAGTTTAGAAAGTGTCCCAGGGGCTCTTCTTGAACAAAAGGTTACAGCTTTCTAAGTGCACACTCTCTGAAGTCCTGGTGCTGCTCAGTTTTCTGTTTCAACAAGCACGGTAACCACCAAAAGTAAGTTTTGGCCTTTCTTTGGGCCTGAAACTAAATATACCTGAAATGGTGTGTAGTCAAGTACTTAGAAGTGGGGAAGATGCTGATTTCAGGACTAGTTAAGAGATCAAACTCTCGCTTGTTTCAAATGCAATTTCTCAAATTCACTGTTTTTCTTTTTCTGAAACATCGTAAGTAAGAGTCACTGAAGAACCTAGCTGACATTCTACTTTTCAAAAGGAAAATCAAGCCCTTCAGAATCTGTTTTCTCTCTTCCAGGAAAGCTAACAAACACCCGTTGTAGAATATAATTATATTCTCTGCAATGACCGACCAAAACCTTAGAGAAAATACAAGGAGAAGGAGAGCGAGTTTGCTAACGTGCCGGAATCGAGCAATCACCGCAATGGAAGAATTATTTTTGAAGTTGACATGATTAAAAATCTTGGTTTTTCATCTTACCCCATCAAGTACCAGTAGCAACATGGGTGTACTCAGGAGAAGTCCTCCTAAAGAAATGCTTTTTTTCTTTGACAATCACATGTATGAGCTATCAGGGTGGCAGGCTGAACTGCACTCTGCAGTTCTCAAACGCAGAATTCATTATTAACACTGAGCATCGAATACCCTTTAGTAAGTTGAGCAAAATAAACTGGGGATCCTGTTAAGAGCTAATTTCACAATACTCTCAAAAAAGAAACATAAAATTAAAACAAATTTAAATTAGAACTGTTCCACACCTGACCAGAAGCAAGACCACAGCTTATACAGTAGTCCCTCCTTATCTGAGGTTTTGCTTTACGCGGTTTCAGTTACCTGCGGTCAACCACAGTCCGAAAATATTAAATGGACGATTCCAGAAACAAACAATTCATAAGCTTTCAATCATGCGCCCTTCTGAGGAGCATGATGAAATCCTGCACTGTCCCACTCCATCCCAGCTGGGGTGGGAGCGAGCCCTTCATCCAGCACATCCACGCTACAGATGCTCCCTGCTCGTCAGTTGTCTGGGTTATGAGATCTGCTGTCGTGGTGTTGCAGTGCTTGTGTTGGGGTCACCCTTATTTTACCCAGCGATGGCCCCAAAGTACAGGAGAGTAATGCCGGCCCTCTGACTATGCCAAGGGGAGCCATAAAGTACGTACATACAGGACAAAACATTTTATACACAGGGTCTGGCACAAATAAAGCCCTTTTTATCACAAAATCTTTTATTACAAAATCATAAGCATGTAATTCTGTAACATAACAATATTACACTCAAGCACACCACATGACATTTTAGGTGAAACGTTCAAATTAGAACTATAAATCATCACACCCATATTGCCCTACCAACCACACTTAAGCAGGTGTTACTTCAGCCAAACCCTGTGTGTACACACACACACACACATAAAAATATAGGATTCGGTGCTGTCCATGGTTTCAAATATCCACTGGGGGTCTTGGAATGTTATCCCCCTAAGATAAGTGTACTATTACAAAAGACAAAAGTTTCTCCCCCTTGAGAAAATACCAATCTCTGCATTTCATTTTATTATGGTAAAGTATACATAACACAGGTATAAAATATTCATAATATTTTAGCCACTTGTAAGTATACAGTATTAAGTGTATTCACATTTACATCTCTATCATCCATCCCCACAATTCTTTCATCTTCCTGAATGGAAATTCTGTACCCATTAAGCACTGACTGCGTTGTCCCTCCCCTTTCCACTTTCTGTCTCTACCCCTGCACTTTTATGTAAACCTGAAGTTAATCTCACCCTGGACCACTTAGGCTGGCCACACTCTTTTTTTTAATCCTCACCTGAGGACATTATCTTCATTGCTCCCAGAGAGAGAGAGAGAGAGAGAGGGAGCGAGGGAAACACCGACGCAAGAGAGAAGCATCGACTGGTTGCCTCCTGCTTCACACTAGGACTGGGCATCGGGAATCAGACCCTCAACGTAGGCATGTGCCCTGACAGGGAATCGAACCCGCGACCTTTCGTTTACAGGGTGATGCTCCAATCAACTGAGCCACACCAGCCGAAGCTGGCCAAACTCTTAAAGACCCAAGAGATGGGAATCACTGAGTTAAAACTGCTTTCGGAAGCAGATGCTAGATTTGACAAGCTTAGTCCCCTTTGTCAAGCCCCCTCTTCAGAGTGGGGCACTCCAGAGAAAGCATATGGAAATTTCCACCAAGTTTACGTGTGTGGAAGCCAAACCCAGCACCTGGCACATGTTTTTTATGGTCATTTTTTACCATAAAAATTTTGATTATTATTTGTAAATTTAAGAATTTTCACATAGCCAACAACATTTTAAAGGGAAGAGGCAGGATGCAAAAGTATATCCATAGTAAGGTTGTATCTATAAAAATGTATATAGGTCTGTGGACTAAAAACTGGAAGTTAGCATAAAAAAACCAAAAACAGATAAGGTCCAGGGGGTGAGATTCTTGGCCATCTCTCCTTTTAACTATTTGTACTGTAACAAAAATCTCAAATAAATAACTATAGAAAATGACCACAGAGGATAAACACGGCCATTCAGTTGTGCTACATAATTGATGTTGAGTCTAGGTTCTAACCTAAAGATGAATTTTCCTAAGTACCTATTTGCCACTGATTCTTCCTGCACCAGCTAAATTTAGGAAACGCTACTACAAATAACTTCCAAGAACTCTGTGGTGCTTGATGGGGTGGGGAGGGGTGGTAAGGTCAGAGTGGAGAGACAAGATTTAGCTCTTGATTTGATTTTGTGAGAAAAAAATGCAAATGAGAAACCTCTAACACCTGTTGACTTCTTTCAGGTTAGTCAAAAAATGACATACATTTGACTTGTCAGATCAACAAATGAGGACCCAAATGCTTATTTTTGCTCAAGCTATTTCAATGAAAGGCTAAAGTGGGCACAGTCAGCGCATCAGATTTCCTTGAGCCAACAAGGGTGGGTTATGGGAAGACAGTGCGGGACGTTCACGCCAGCTCAAACCCACCACCGAAAGCCCTCTTCTGTGATTTCAGTTCTGTCTGAGGACCTGCTGATGTACTCAGTGTGACTCATGAAAGCAGGGCCAGTTTCCGCTCTGTCTCCAAACCAAGGAATTGCACAGCATTACTTAATAAATGTTCATGCTAAATGGCCATATAAAAAATTACTGTGAATGAAAACAGATGCGTAGGAACTACCAGGAGAAATCAGCAGCAGAAACTTCAGGAGCATTCCACAGACTTCCCTTGTAAAATATAAAAAGGTAAATTCTCATTTGGTCATGTGTCTTGGCCACTAAAACAAACTGAGCAGGTCCTTCTGTCTGCAAGTAAAGAGGACTCGCTCCAAAGTCCTTTAACACATGTCCACACCTCACTTCCTGACCTCACCTTCACGCTCTCTCCCTGCTACTTCCCCCAGGCACCAAACCCTTGGTATTCCGGCGTGCTTGTGAGGCTTCCCAAATGTCTTGTACTTTCCTGCCCACCACTCCCCACGTTTCCTGTGGTTTCTTCTCTCTGGAATACCCTTCTCCTTCAGGACTCTTCCCAGAACTTCCCCAGTAAAACTTCCCCAAGGTGACCCCCCCAGCCTGTGCACAGAGCCTTCCTTGACCTCATCTCCCTCCCCTCGGACTGACTCTAGCTCCCTGTTCTGAATGCCCTCACCACATGCAACACAACACTAAGCTAGCACAAAGGCACTAGGGACCCAGCACAGAGGATAGTAATTGCTTGTGAATGGTCAGTCTTCCCATTAGGCACCAAATTCCTTCAATGCATAGCTCCTATCTTGGTCATCTTTCTTTCAGTATCCTAGCACCTCTCCAAAGATCAATAAATGTTACAAAGTAAAGGAAAGAATACATGGGAAGGGAGATCACTTACACAGTTTTGAGTACACGTCTACCAATCCCATGGGCCCTTAGAGCACTGTTTCTAGGCTGGGCTGCAGCACCGACAGTTGGCTCGAGTCAAGGACCAGGACAGGCAGGTAGGCAGGCCAGGTGCAAGTGATCTAAAAGGCCATCTAATTTTCTACATGGTCTACGTGTTGTCAGCAGGATGCTGTGACTGGTCTCACTAACAATGGAAAACTATAACTAAGGTGAAGGCAGGCAAAATGCTCAGAAATTTTCAGGAATTGCACTAAATTGTGGACTAAAGACCCCAAGTTTTAGACCCAGTACAGGCTCCTAGAAGATGCCAGCCTAGTCAGTGAGGTCTACCCCAGCCATGGTCTCAGCTACCTGGCCACGAAGAAAAGCATTGGCAAACTGAGGCCTGCAGGTGTTGGGACACAGCCATGTCTGTTCCCTGACACACTGTCTTGAGTTCCTTTCGCATTACAGGGACAACAGAGGACCACCACAGAACCCTTAGGGCCCCCAAAGCCCAAATGTTTACTGTCTGGCCCTGGATAGAAAAAGTGGGCCAAGGCCTGGTCTATACAGTGACGTTTCACAAGGTCATTTTGATAACTTGGAGTCATTTTGTGTGTCGGATTTTCTCTATGCCTAAATATCCGAGCTAGCGCACTGCCTTCTCGAATTGCCATATTCAATCATTAGTTGTGCTCAGCTGTCTTCCTTACTCTGCAAGGGAAAGAGGAATTTCCCTGTAATAAAAAAACTTTTTAAACAAGGAAATCAGATGCAATATATTAGATCAGTCTGTAAGCTAAATAAATTGTAGAAGGCAGGTTTGTTGTTTGTGGCTTCTACCTTGATGGCCAACATGGCATCGCAAAAACCAGGCTGCAGGATGCTGACAGCATATGAGTCTGGAAAACCAGCGCAGACAGTTCCAGCTGAGACCCACACAAGTGCACACCTGCTAGAGCCATCCTCACCTTCTCGGCCAGGTGACTGTTTGCCTTCTTAAATATAGCTCTCTCCTCAGGGAGCAACATAACCCTGTTTGAAATACTGCTTGTAGTCTCTTTCACAGATTACGAAACACATGAGGTATCAGGCCCTGTCACTTATGATAGAAGGATAAATCTACTTCAGGGTGAGTTACTGACTTTGTAGATTGCCACTTGTCTTCAGGCTTGGACATCATCCACAGCACTTAACAAGGCCCCCTGTCACATTCTCCATGTGGAATCAACCAGACCTTAAAAGTGGTTTTGAGAATGAAACAAACACTTACACAGAACAGGGAACTGCCTTAGAAGGCTGGCCAGTCCGACATGGCCAGGCAAACGGTATGTGAAGGATGGAAGTGGTGTAGGTCAGTGTGTGAGCTGCACAATAAGGGCCACAGTAAAGCAGAGAACAGTAACTCTCCTGTTTCTCGTGAATACAAGGAAGAACATCCCTCTACAATGCACATGACTGTGGGTTATTAGAGATTGCACTAAATTTCTACATCTCATGGTACAGTCACAGACAGCAGGTGTGAGGTGTTCTGTTTCCCAAACACTACAGGGAGGAGGCTCATTTTCCTTGTTCTCCTTTAAGTATTGGCTGGTCAGTGTTCCAAGTCCTTCTTGCAAAGGGGCAGCCCTTCACCAAACCTTCTCTGCCCCACGGCTGCTATGGAAAGCAATCCAACGGGCTATTTTTACTCTGACAGCTGCATCCTCTTGCCCTGGGCACAGAAGGAAGTCTCAAGCCACCTTGGTTAGAGCCTGTGCCAGGGGAACTCACAAGGAGAGAGATAGAGATAGAGATAGATAGAGATAAATAGATAGAGATAGAGAGATAGATAGAGATAGAGATAGAGATAGAGATAGAGATAGAGAGAGAGAGAGAGAGAGAGAAAGAGAGAGAGAGAGAGAGAGAGAGATAGAGATAGAGATAGAGATAGAGATAGAGAGAATGAACCTGGCTACCAAGGAGGCCAGAGGTCTCCCACTGGGGTCAGCGGGCCTCGAGATGGCTGGTGGAAACCATTTGACCACAATGCCGTTGCAATGCAGGAGCAGCAGCAGGAGAGGCTTCCATCAGAAAAGGTTTCAAAGAACATTTAAAAAAATCAAATGCCTGAAAATGGAATTCTTACTTTGTTAGCTATGAGATTTATTTTGTCTTTAGGGCATGGATGCAGGGTGTACTATAATGCAGTTTAAATTAGTAATCATTCACAGTGTATTTGGAACTGCCTTCTGTTTGGGTACTATCGGACTGGTCTCTGCGGCCATGTATTTCATTAACTAGGTACATGCAAGTCAGACTGGTCTTGCTGCCAGGCCCTGACTGCTGGCTCTAAAGGCCAGTGCTCCTGGAAGTGATCTCTAAGACACTCTGCTTAGGAAAAGTTTCCAAGACCAGGAGGCTCAAGCCAAGGTCTGGGCTTGAGACACCTTATCCCATGATCACACAATGTCAGGAAAGCTGCAACCATGACAATGATACAGGGACGGTCCAATGGCAGCTTTCCCACGTGTCCTCTCCTTTCTCTGGAAGGTGGCTGTGTTTCTTGCTGAAAAAGACTTACAAATTTTCTCCCTTTAGTTGGGGAAAAATCTAAGAAGCAAAGAAGCATGTCCACACATTGGCCCTCAAAGGAAGGGGTCTGTAACTTAGACTGGGACGCCTGTCCTTCCTCTCCTTCTCCCTGTGCTGGAAGCAGCTCTGGCGCGGCCTGCCTGAACTGTCACCACGCACGTCCTTTGTTTTCTGAAGATGCCTCACTAATAATGAATGCTGAGATTTAACATCGTACTAGTTGTGATGATACCTGAAAGTAGAAAAGTAATTTCTCAATTCAAGTTTGGGGATCAACACCAAACTCTGCCCCACACACATGCAAAGTCTCCAAAACATCCCAAGAGTCAGACCATGGAGAGGGAAAGCACTCAGAAAGCAGCGTGGGTACGACCTGTTCACTCAGCCTGTGCCCAAGGGATGACACTAGCTAGATGCTATTGCTTCACTCTCAGGCTTTTCAAATCAGGCTGGACCACTTCCCCTGCAGGTGTGGCAGGCACAAGGTCCACCTGCAGTCCCTGCCAGCAATGAATTATTATGAGCACCTGAAAATGCCAAATTTGCTTAAACCAGACTTCAGTAACCAGGCTAATGTAAGTTATTCTTTTTCTTACGGCTAAAAACAGTGATGGCACCGACAGAGCCATTACCCCTGCTTGGGATCTTAACCAACCACTTGGAACTTCTCAAACTTCTGACTGCACACTGAGAGACCCTTCACCCAAGGAGTCTGCCATCAATCCTGCTCTCCTGGGCTAGACATCCTCAGGCATGCCACCATCCCTGGGACACTCAGGGTTCCTGCTGCTCAGTAATCACATGCTGTGCTGCCCTGACTTGGAACCAGAAACACATTGCCCTTCACAGGTTCTTTCCTCTAAGCTGCTCTTCCCTTTTACACTCCTTGGCAAAACTGCACCCCTACAAAAGCTTTCCAGATTCGCTCCAATGAAACTTACTCTGCCGCACCTTGTGTCCACAGCACCTAACATGGCCATGCATGAGAGCCTTCTTCTTCAGGATTAATGGCCAAAGAACTGCAGAATATCTGCCCCAGAGCTCCTGTTCTCCACACCCTCTGTATCCTGGGGTGCCCCTGCAGGAAACCCCAAGGACTATACTCAATGAGTTGAGACTAACTAGAACCCATCAAGGGGTGTGGCCTTAGGAATAATAGTCACGGTATATTCACCTCACAACATGTGGTGATGAATGGGATCATGTGTTTACATGCTTTAAATGATATATCACCACTTAAAGCCAGATGCTTCCACCCTCCCAGGATTCTGTTCATCTGCTAGCCTCCTAGTCATGCTGTTGTAGCATTTTCTTGAGTGATTTTATTCGACCCCAATGGCTTAGCTGCTGATGCTGAAATCTTCGTCTTCAGCCTACATCTCTCTCCTGAGCCCTGTACATGCATTTCTCTCTAACTGGGAATATCACATGAGCATCTCACCCAGAACTGAGCTCGGTCCGTTCTCAACTCCATCTCTGCCTCCTGGGGCTCTCACATCCACTGGTGGCGCAGCTGTCCTTTCAGTCCCTTAAGCTGTAACCGCGGGCACCCGGAACTTCTCCCTTGCTTCACTCCCCATGTCTAACCAGTAAACAATTCCTATTCATTCCAATTGAGAAATATCTTCCTATATTTTGAAGCTGTTTTATGTTTCTTTTCTTTTGCTTTCAATTCTATTTATCTGATAAAACTATTGCTATGCCACATTTCTTTTGGTTGATGTGTGCTGAAGACTTTTTCCATCCTTTGATCTTCAGCCTTGCTGTATCGCTTTGTGGAAATGACTTCTATGAAAAAATCCTACTCCCCAGTGTCCCCGTTCAAGGCTCATCACTTCTGAAAAGGATTACTGTAAGAGCTTCCTATCAGCTTCCTTGATATCAGTCTCCCTCAGTCCATCTCCTTGCCTAATCAAAATCCTGGAAAAGAAATCTGAATGTGTCACCTGATTTTGGTCAAAAATTTTTGCTAAGTCTCTGCTTTCCCACAAGACAAAGATGAGATTTAACGTGACAAATAAACTGCTTCCTAATCTGCTCTGACCCTGGTTTTCCAGCCTGACCACCTGGGTGCCCACTCCACTAAACCCTTCACGAGTCCCAGAACACACCTGCCTCGGCATGTCCAGTGCCCCTGCATGTCTCCTTTCTCACTCAGACGCCCACCCCCATTCCAACTGTTCCTTGTCGTCATTACTACCTGGCAAACCTTTGTCATTCTTTAGGACGACACATGAGTGTGAACTCCTTGGCAAAGCCTGGCTGACCTGGCAGGGTTAGAATTTTCTCCCGGGTGCCCCAGGGATCCTTACTTCTATGTATTTGCAACTCTGCACTGCTGTAAGGATTTCTGGGCCTGTCCCTTCTTAATGCTGGGCCCCACCCTGCTTCTCTTTGCAGTTTATCCCCAATCCCTGATGCAAGGCGCTACTCAATGAACACCTGTGGATCTGAAGCTAAAAGGAGAACAGAAGAAGGCACCCACCAGGCTGACCACCTTCTTCCCTCTGCAAGTGGTCGTCTTTCACACGTCTCTGACGGGTGTGAGCTTACCCCTCCCCTCCTAAGCAGCCTGGAAGGGGTCCTCCCGCTGAGACACAGCTCCCCACTGAGCCAAACCATACCAGTCATACAGGGCTGCCTCAACACTCCTCTTTGCCGGCCTCCCCAGCTTATGGGCGTGACGATCTTGTGAGAGCAGAGTCTCCACCATATTGTCCACGCCACGCACTTCAGCACTCCCTGGCCGTCGAGGTGCTGCTGTGCCGACACACACCATCACTCTAGCTGCAGCAGACAGGAGACCATGTGCTGCCCGCCGCTCCTGGGACCTTGCTTTGGAAACCCTGGGAAGTCTCCCCACTGGCACATTCTCTGCTGAGGACTGGATGGACGTGAACCAGGCAAGCCCATTCTGGGAACGTGGCACTTGGCACACAGTGTGCTTGGTGCGTGACCACAGAGACATCAGGAGAGGTGGGACCAGAGTGGGGCTAAGCAGGAAAACGCTCTAGAAGCTGGGACACGACTTAAAGAAAAAGTCTGGGAAGTATTTTGAGGGGCTCTTCAGCTGTGTGGGGAGTGGTAACTGTGAGTTAAAGAGGGGCACACGCTGAAATAGGGGCTCTGGAAAGCCAGCCAACAGGAAGGGTAACACAGATCTTTCACATAGAGACAAAAACAGTATTTCCTCTCTAGAATCAAAAAGCAGTAGAAGATTTCAAGTCCCTACTAGTCCATTCATGTCACAATTCTGGCTTTAGAACCCATTTGCAAGGGAGTTTGCCACAGAAAGGTCAGCAGCCAGATGGAGCTGCATTCTGTGCACTTGACTGCCCACACACAAGGAACTCAGATGCAGCTTGATTCGAGAAACAGCAATTACTAGACAGTTTTCGATACCTACCATAATCATTTCTATTTGAGTCATTTCTATTTAAGTCTGAGGTTGGCTTCAAACAAATTTACCTCGACACATAAAAGCTGCTGCAAGCCTTTGGTATGTAGGTACCACTGATTTGGGGGCAGCATCACAGAGAATTTCCTAGAGAGGTGAAGACAACTGAGGCTCACTGGGAACAAGTGTCAATCTGAAAACCATTCCAGGTCAAACAATGACTTGTTTGCAAAAGTCCAGTCGCCTCATTAGTGACTGGACAGGATGGTGTTTCTTGTGATGCCAATACAGTAATTGAAATCATCCACACTGGAAACAATGGTCAATTCAAATCGGAAATCTTGCCCAATGGTTCAAGCTACATAACTAGATGAACTATGAATCCTCAAAAGTCACAAGCTCATTTAACTGAAATAATCCAGCAGAAGTAGAGCACAACTGATAAGGAAATAAAATGCACACATTTGGAATCTGTCTCGGTTTATCTTCTCCCTTTAAAGACTGAGATGGCTGAAATGAATGCTTTGTACCTCAACAGGGATGTAGCTTGTCTGACATCACACCTTCACACATGAGTCCATGGGACCAGTGTTACCAAACACAGAACCCATTCCAGCCAAGCCTGAACCCCCAGATGCAGTCTACCTTGTCACTACCATGACACCAAGGGTCTGTCCACCCACCTGCTTATCTTCCTGCCCCACCTTCATTCAGAGAGATACAATGAAGATAATCCCATTATATAAAATAAATAACTACAGAGAGAAGAGTGAAACTCATCTTTCCCACGCTTCTCCTATCCTGCCTCTTCTTACCATTATTAGGGGTTTGATATGGTCCTTTAAAGCCCTTATGTGTGCATACACATTTGTATATGTAGAGCAGAAATATATACTTGAAAATTTTACTTACATGGGATCATATTGTAGATATTATTCTACAACTTGCTTCTTTTGGTTAACAATCTTTTCTGTGCACACATATAAAACTTCTTTTTGAATTGCTACAGAGCATTTCTTAATACGGATATATCACACCTGACCAGTCCCTTCTGTGTACGAGTCACAACATGTGGCTTTGAGCAGTTATCCTTCTTGTGACACGAGAAATGTCACAAGGCCTCCAGCTCCTGTGACACGAAGGTCATGGACAGGATGGACCGTGGGTCCTGAGGGCTGAGCACTGATATGGTCACCACGCAGAACGGCACAGTTGGGGTGAGGCCCTGCAGTCTGACTGAGTGGCCACCAGAGGAGGGTCACAGGCAACGCGGCTCTCCCTCATGAGGCATGACACATGCCCCTGTGCCTTGAATGTTCTTTCAGCTCGTCCTGATCTGGCTATAACCTCCCTGAAACCTGAGACAACATTTCAACCAACTCTGCCCTACCTTGAGCATGCTGTCTTGTCTGTGGCAAATCTTTTCAATTATTATTCACTGGCTGTGTCCTTCATATACTGTCCTCCTTGCAGGACCAAGCTTCTGATGCAAACCACAGGCAGCTGAAGAGCCCTCAAGAGATCAATCAGAAAGTCACGGAAGTTTCACAGGGGACTCTTGGCTGCAATAACTTAGCAAGAATAATCCTGAACTATGGGCCACAACAGCTCTATCAAACAGGACACCTATACCTGCCAGTGCTTACAGGTGAGGGACTGCACAAACAACCCACACAAATGAAGCTGCATCGACTTAACCAGACTCTCTGGCTTCGCAGACGACATGTGATTCACACACCACTCTTGGCACAGCTCTTCTTTCAACCCTCACTCGCACACAAATCGCCAAAGGCATGAGTTCTCACTTTGGAATGGAGCTGAAAAACGTATGTGGCTCTTACTCTCAGCAAGCATCTGAAGAGGGAACCCACAAAGCAGACCAGGCTGAGTGTTGCAGGAGAACACAGAAATCCCAAATGTGGCACCTGCTGGCAGCAGGCCTGGACCAGGGCAGGAGCCTTGGCAGAGGCACTGAAGAGAAAGATCATCAAAAAGAGGTTAAGGAAGCCACCTGATACACTAAAGAGCTGTCAGCGAGCATACACAATTCACAACCCAGCAAAGAGTACACACACAAATGTTACAGAAAAAAGGGAAGAAGCCCTGAGGTTGAAGGCCGCTGGGAGTGTCCTTCTCAGAAGAAGAGCTGGGCTGAGCTTTGTGGTAGGGCAGTAGTTGGGTGAGCAAGAGAGGATGGGAGAAAGAAGTGCATAAAGAAACAGTTTCTTATACTGCAAATTCCGTTTAAAAGCTTGCTTCTGGTTTGTTTTACATTTGAGAAGCCAAACAACTTTAGAGGGAGAGAGATCGGGCTGGTCACCAGACAGACACGTGGCAGGGGAATGTGGTCCTTCCAGGAGCCCCTCAGTTTCCCCGTGCCACCGTCTGAACAGACTGAGCATCTTACCTTGGTGAGTTTCCTCGTTAATAAATGGGAAAATCAAAACAGCAGAACAGACATACAGATAACAGTAAATGTCAGAACCAGGAGAACTGGCCAACCACAAACAAAACTATCGAAATTAAATTTTCAACCTGGACACCTCTAAACAGAATGTCTTTAGTGTTAAAGGAGATCACCATGACAAAATCACCACAAATAAATGCCTGCCTATGCAAACATCTTATACTTAAAAAATGGTAAGAGAAAAGCTGCAACTTAAATGGTTCAGAATATCAAGGTCACAACTTAAAACAGAATATCCAAGCTATATTCAAGCTCACAAACCTATTTGGTATACATACAATGATCTGTTTCAATATTTTTTCTATTTAATCCTAGAATATATATTATTTAAAAATTAAAATTCTTTGGGTTTTTAGCCCAGCAAATACTTTTTAAAGCATTTTTGTTAATAGTGAAAAATAGTTTTGTTTCCTGCAGGTGTTCTGGTTAAATACCCAGAATGAAAAATGAAACAAACTCAGAAATTTTTCACATTAGAAAGACAGAGTTCTGTTTCTTTTTTCAAGGGAAGAGAGAAACCTTTCGTTACTCAATATTACTTCCTCAGTTCTAAACAATATGAGGTTTCTGGTTTGAAAAGCACCATCTTTCTGACAGGAGTTTTCACCCCTCTCAAATCTGAAGCAATCAATAGGCGCTAAAGACACAGCTCACAAATAAGAAAACACTTTGGACCAAATGCAAGCAACCTCCCAACCTAGTCCTAAACACGGAAACACACGAAGGGTTTCCCCCACTGATATGCTATAATTAATTACAGGCCTGGGCTTCATTCCTACTGAAATCAGGTATGTGGCTATGATTGTTCCCTGCTGGCTCTGCTGCCTGCTAGCAGATGATTTGAGCAGCTTGTCAGACCTAATCACACTGTGAAGGGACCAGGACAATGCCAGGTGCCTTGAGGGCTCACAGCGTTCTGGGAGGACTGAATGAGAGCGGTGTGAGCTTGCGGGGGCCAGGGCCCCACAAAAAGGCACGTCTTGTCACTGTCTACTAGCCTCTCCTGGCTGGAATGCCAGGAGCCAGATTTCCCAAATTTCTAGTCCTTTCCAAAAACCTAGTCAAATGCCTGGTCACCGCAAATGCCTTCAGAGTACCATGGCGGAAGAGGGACCCTGCTCTCAGAGTTTCCAGTCTCCGTCCATCTTGACTCCTAGTGCCGAGGAATTGCCCTGAGCCAGAGCTCTCTTCTCCTGACTGCAATCATGATTAATACTTATAAAATAACCACAATGCTATCTTGTTTATACACTAAGGGCTGTGCCAGGGCAGACATGGAGATTTACTTCTGTTATTTCCAGCACCTAGCCTGGGTCCTGGCATGTAGTAGGAGGTCAAGAAATAAGTAAATCATTAACTCCCTGTCTTCAAAGGGAAGAAGGGTCAGGAAAAGAGACTCAACAGTGTGAGGAAAGCATTTGAGGCAATAAAAAAACAAACATATTGCTAATAAAAGGTAGAGAAGAATGAAACGCTGTGTTGGCGATGGTCTGGGGAAACAAGGACTTTCATGCACTGATGTGGCAGTATCTACTAACACTGCTAGCAAAGTCGGGGCATCAGTCATGCTATTAGACCAGGCGTCCCCAACCTTCACGCTGTGGACCAGTACCAGTCCGGGCCTGTTAGGAACTGGGCTGTGCAGCTGGAGGTGAGCTTGAGTGTACTGTACATGAATCATCCTGAAACCAGCCCCCTCTGTCCCCTGGTCTGTGGAAAAATTTTATTCCACGAAACCAGGGCCTGGTGCAAAACTCTATTAGAGGACCAAGGCAGTGAGGCACTCTGAGGAAAGTCTCTGGCCTGGGAGAGAAGATTCGGATTTCTATAAAGGCATACACCAGCTCCTTCCTGTCTCTGAACTTCAGCTTCCTTGTGCACGCAGTGACAGAGTCAAATGGATAATCTCCTGGACCTTGTTCAGCGGACATGAAAACAGAGTCAGAGCTCTTCAGAATCTCGTATGTCAGCTTAGGGCTGACTCCAGTGAGGATGAAGGTCCCCAACTTTCTGCCAGTTTTCTGAGTCTTTATTCTGGAAGGTCTGCTCCTCAAATATTCGTTGGAAGAGAGAATAATTGAGGCCTCTTCCCCTTAGGCGACCACCTCACTTCCCGGTTCAGAGGGTAAAGGAATCTTGTCTCATTCATCAGAGAAGCAGCGCAGACAGCCTGGCTCCACTCCACAACCAGAGGCGAGGCCCAGCCTCTCTAGAGGCCCGGAAACAGTGCCTTTCATTTTCTTCCACCTCTCAGGTTGCTGGAAAGAGTGTGAGACCCTCCAAAAATTACTCAAATAAGGGAAAATCAGATCTAATCTAACTAAAATCAACTGGGTTCCTTAAAGTCCTTCCTAAATAAAATCAATAAATATGTAACAACTAAAGATGTCTCCAGCACACTCACGAGGACTTTCACAGTGGTTGCATTTCACAGCATCGTTACTGGCCAGGTGTTACAACACAGCACTCAAGGCGACATAAAAGGCACAATGTGCCATCTTCCACTCTGCCTATTCTACCTATTCCAGGACGTCACAAAAATTCATCCTCAGGTGGCCTCCGCTGGCACCAAGACCAGGCTTGCCATCTCCTTGACTCTAGTCCTCTAAGCTTATCAGGTGCACAAGCATTCCTCTGAAAAAGCACCCAACCAGGAGGCTCACCCTGGACTCCATGGGGCAGCAGGCCCCATTCCAGGGCCCTCCTTCATCTGCATCCCCATGGCCACATTCAGCAGAAGGCTCTTCTGTAGATAAACTGGTTCCCCATCAGGAAGACTGGTAAACGTCTTTTCAATGCAGAACTTGAGAACCTTAATTTTGTCAATGCAACTGTGAATCTTCCAGAGGGGTATTAAATTCCTTTAATTTACTTACTTTTTGCAAAGCATCACATTCTAGCCCTACTGTTTGACAGCCTATCCTTTGAGAATCCTCACTGAGCCCCTGACCTATGACCTCTGTTTTAGCGACCACACTGAACAATATGACTGCCTACTCTCACTTGGCTTCCATCACAGTAAGAGCAGACCTAAAGAGTCGTGATGTTAAGCACCCAGTGCTTTTAAACTCATTCAGGTGTTTGCTGAAAATGGTCCAGAGAAGTACCTACAGCACACTACTCAATACATAAATAGCTTCATGACATCAGGACTCACAGAACTCCTGTGTGGAAGTGACAGGGCTGAAAGCTTTCAATTTTAGATAGTAATGACCTCCTTCTTCCAGCCCAGCCCCAGACTAGGGCTCCCCAGAGTAAGTTAGGGGTCACAAGATAACCATACATGGTTTTGAAGCTCTTAGAAAATGAAGCAGGCTCCAGCTTTCTTCTCCCTCATTCTCTATCCTTCGAGCCTTTATTAGGGCCCCTCTCCAGGCTGGGGAGCAGCTCACGGCAGGTGCTCGGCCTTGCATACGATGTGCCCTCTCACCTTTACCCCTGCCCTTATTTCCCTCTAGGGATCAGGGTTAGCATCACATGGAGCTGCTGAAGAATAAAATCCACCTGCTACTTCCCTGCTTACTTCAAACCAGTAACAACCCTGACTGACCACTGGCTGGGTGGGGCCATAGCTTCTGGAAGTGATTCCGAAATTTAAGACAGAAGCCTGCCCACACGCACGAGATGGAGGCTAAACCAACACCTGAAACATCTGGTCCATGCCTGGGGAGTCCCCTCTGTTCCAACAACTCAATGTGAGCCTGTCAGTTCAAAAGCTTCCAGTGCCTGTTTTCCCGACTGTTGTGTCAGAGAAGCTATTGTTTTAATTTTTATAAGAATGCATTCATAAGTTACTTGTGAAGTTAAAGATGAATACAATAAGAGGGGCAATATTAAATTGTACTATGCTATAAAATAGTAGTCTAACCCTTAGTAAATATGAAATCACTGGAAGTACTTTTACCAAGCCAAGGTATAAAAGCACCAGAAGACTACAACAGGATGTTGTCAAATAAGAGCTGTCCCTGTGAAGAAAAGGTCGAGTTTCTCTTTCTTTTCTGAAGGCACAATCCTTCAGGCACAGTCCTTATAGAATGAGACACAGAGGGAACAAAAGCACTATGTAGTGTACTACTGGTGGAACACAGTCTGTCCACAGCTCTGAGAGCTAGCAAACAGTGGTCTCCATACGGGGCTAGAGTCCCACCTGTTCCACTTTCTAGCCCTCTGTTTCCTGGGGCGTAAAACGAGGAGGCTGGACACACAAGGACTGGAGCTTTTTCTTTCTAACACTCCAAGGTCTTCTCTTCAGAGAGGAGTTGCGCTGTGAACAGATTGAAGGGCCATGTTCACAAATGACAACACACTGCACTAAATGCAATGTGACATTGGGAGGCAGGCTTGGAGGGCGAGGGCAGGAAGGACATCTATGTCATTTATTAAAATAAAGGAAACCTCAAGTCTCATGTTATGATTTAAGAGGAAATCAATCATGACCGGTTTATGTTTAACTTATCATTGTGGCCAAAGCTTGGCTCTGTTTTAAATATAAACGGTCATTCATAGATGAGAAAATGGAGTAGCTACCTGAAAAAAATTGTTATATGCCAAAAAATGATGTGCTGTTATTGTTGCTGTGATTTTGAGTGAAATCTTGCTGCAACACAATGATAGCACCTTAACAGAAACACGTGAGCTAACACACCAGAAGGAAGCTCGAGCTCACAGACCGGAGCAGTGAACTGCGTTCTACTCACCACCTACGGTGCTCTAGCGTCTAACAGAGTCACCTATCATTCCACGTCCCCTTTGTTTTACACTAACTGCAATCTGGCAGCTCTAATGGCTACGGAAAACAGAGATTTAAAATAAAAGCATATCATCAATTCCTGTACAATATGAATTTAAATGAAAACAGCGTGAACTAGGATGATTTCTTCCAGAACAAGCCACTGCATTCCGTTGAACATCCCACCCTAAACAACATGCATCACCACCACACCTGCACTGTTTTGTAAAAAGAGGTACCCTGATCTCTGTCAAGGCCAGGGGACTAACAGATTTTGCTCCTGGTCAACCACTCAAGCCATCCATTACAATAATAGTGAAGACGTTTTTGAAATTAGTGTACAGGTAGATACACACCTTGTTTTTTCGAAAGCCAAAAACACAACAGCTTTTATACTGAAAAGCCTTGGAAAATCTCCAGTGACAATTTATCTCCCATTGTCTTTTATTCGCAAATGTAAATGATACATGAGCTTAAATGAAAAAAAAAAAATCAGGAAATGAGCAGCCTGGATTCTTCTGGATTCTAAAATTGGAGATAATTTTTAAAAAATATATATTTTATTTATTTTTAGAGAGAGGGGAAGTGAGGGAGAAAGAGAGGAGGAGAAACATCAATGTGAGAGAGATACATCAATCCGTTGCCTCTCACATGCCCCCAGTTGGGGACCAGGCTGGCAACCCAGGCATGTGCCCTGACTGGGAATTGAACCAGCCACATTGAGGTTCGCAGACTAGCACTTAATCCACTGAGCCACACCAGCCAGGGCTAAAACTGGAGATAATTTTGAAAGGAATGAAATGGGTTTAAAAATGTCCTTAAAACTCAGAGAGAAATAAACACAGCATCAACTTATTCTTTGGCAAACAGCCAAGAAAGCCAAGCTAGCAATGCAGTAGGAATAGTCAGAAATACCATACACCCTCCTACCTTTCCACACACAGGGCATGGACATAGTCTGGCCTAAGCCAAAACTAATACAGCCAGCAACCACAGGGGCAAACCGGCATCAGAGAGAACACGGCTGCTTTTACTACCGTCCTAGGCACCCCACAGCACATGGCTCTCTTACCTCTAACATCGGCCTGGCACTGTCATGGACAGACAGAATATGGGTCACCTTGTTCTTGCTCAACTGCTCTGCATCTCTGGCATCTGACAAAAAAGACAGACAGTTCAATATTCTCTGCAAGTGAATTATTCCTAAAGTTTAGCCAGAAAAAAATATAAAATGATTTCCATATTTCTTTCTTGAAACTTCGTAACTGACCATACCCAGAATAATTTAGATGTAGGAAATTTAGGACTCTCTCTTTTTATATACTTTGCAGATAACCAAGTTTATTTCTGATTGGCACATCTTTTGCCACAAAGTAGTAATCTAAAACCACTACTTCGATTTTAGAGACACAGCAGCAGTGAGCCTCCAAAGCCAGCTCCGGACACTCTAGGACAGGATCTTCCAGATTCTGAGTCTGCCCAGGATTTGAATTTTAAAGATCAGCATTTGTTTAAATATATTTTTCCTTTTTTTGAAAACCGTTTTATTGGGATAGTTCATATGCCATAAAACTGACCCTTTTAATGTGTATAACTTAAGGGTTTTAGCATATTCAAAGTTGTTTAGCCATCACCACAACCTAACTTTAGAGCATTTTCATCACCCCTTCAATAAACTTTTGTAACACAGATTAAGATAAACAACAAAAAGCACGGTTTGGGAATGAGACTATACACTTGTGAACATGGAAGACCTCTGTGTACCACTGCTGAGACAACTGACTTTTGAACTGCACAGGAAATGGCTGTTCCTGGTGGACGATGCTCCTCTCTGCACTCACCACTTTGCAGTCGCCCTTGTGCATGAGCACAGGCCCTGCCTGCCTACTTGAGAGCGCATGCGGCACTTCATCAAAGCTCCTGCACACTGACTCTTCAGGACTCCACGTCACTGATGGCTCTGGATGGCTGCCTAGCACCATGGGCGCCATGGCAACGAGCTACAGCTGCAGCTGTAAGACTCTGGCCATGGGGCTGTCCTGTCAGCTGGCTCATGTGCACAGGCATAAGCTTGGAAGTGTCCCACCAGCTCCCTCTGTCACAGAGTCACAGGGGCAGAGCTCCATCCTGTGCTGCTCAAACCTGGGTCTGTGGAGCAGAAGTAGGGCATCACCTGGAAGCGTGCTGAAAAGGAGACCCCCAGGCCCACTACATGCTTCCACATCACAACCTGCACTTTCAATAAGAACCTATAAGACTGTGTGCACTGGGCAGCCTCTGGAGAATGACCTCTGACGGCGTCCCTCCTCCACTGCAGATGTTAGTGCATTTCTAAGCTAGAAAATAATTCACAACCCACCTGCTGTCACAATTGTAACAAGTCAGTATCAATAAAATCTGTGGGAAGATTACAGTTTAGAATTCAAATGAAAAAAAAATCTAGAGGAAAATTTGCTGACCACCATTATCTCAGGACATGAGATTTTGGGGGAATTTTTTACTCTAACATATTAGTATAATACTTGGATTTTTATTTTTATTTTATTGATGAGAGAGAGAGAGAAACATATATTTGTTGTTCCACTCACTTATGCATTCATTGGTTGACTCTTGTATGTGCCCTGACTGGGAACCAAACCCGCAGCCTTGGGGTGCTGGGATGATGCTCTGACCGAGCTAGCCAACCAGGGCTCATATCTGGATTTTTAAACTTAAACAGCTAACCATGTTCTTTTCCTCTCTCTCTCTCTCAGCATGTCCCTTGGCCCCTGGACTCTCGTCACATGTCTCCCTTTACCCTCCCCATCTCTAGCACCCCTTGACTTAGCTGGCCTTCTGAAGAAGCAAACGTCACCTTCACAAAGTGGGGGCGCTGATACAGAAACACACAGCAGACCCTTCTCCTCTTCTGTTGACTGCTCCCTGCCCAGCTGGGAGGAAGACCCCACCCATCACTGGGTAGACCTCACTGAGGCAGCAGATGGGTTCCTATCAGATGCTGTCCTAACCGGCAAAGCGACAGCCACATGCTTCCTTAAGAAAGTTAGCACTCTGTACTGACACAGAAGATGGACAAGGGCTACCAGTCCCAAGATGTGGAGTGGATATGGGAAATAAGCCAGTCCAGCAAAGTAAAGCAGAACTTCCTCTCAATAAAGTTTTAAAAATATATTCAAAGAAGCATTAGGAATTAACATTATCAACACAAGTGCTCAAGAAAAACACATTTGGCTGGAAAGAACTTCTCTGGTAATGCTTTTCCCTAGCTCAAAGCACCTGCTGCACTGATTTGTGGACTCGGAAGGATGCAGCTGCAGATGAGCAGGGCGGGGAAGAGGAGAAAGAAGGTCTCTGCTTTCAAGAGAGGCACTTCCCTCTGCTTTGGCTCTGAACTCCAAGCCGTGTCTGAGCCATTTGCAAAACAATTTTGCCTCCCAACTTGAGAATCTGCTGAGTGATGGGTAAGAGATTACAATCGGTTTTCCGGTTGTACTCCCCACTGTAAAACTTAATGGCTTTTAGAGTTACAAATTACTATGCATTATAATCACTTCTAGTTACAAATTAGCTGTTAGTAGTTTCAACCTTTAAGTGAATACATCTCAAACCAGGGCTGAGGGCCAAAATGGGGTTGTTCCTACCTGTTTCCTTCTCTATCCAATCTTGGCTCAGAGACATTTACTGGCCCTGACCTTGAACAAATTTTTCTGTGCTTCACTCTTCTCACCTATAAATTGGAAAATGGTAAGGGTACCACCTCAAAGGATCGCTAGAAGTACTAAGTGATACAAAAGGCTTAGAACAGTGTCTGGCTGGCATGCAGTTAAATGTTATTATTGCCATCCCTATTACCATCATGATCAGATCACATCCCAAGGCTGTGGTATGGGCCTCAATCTCCATGACATCTGAATGTTTCCAAATACATGCGTACTTCAAAGACATCTGATTCTCAGCTCTCACTGCACCATCTGAAGCTCCAACACTCAGCTCCCAGCTTTCCTAGGCTAAGCTAACAGCAGACCACCACAGATCGATGTTCAGTAGCTCACTGCCTCCTCCTCGTCTGAACAACCGCGGAGCAGCAGCCATTCTCACTGAACAACAGCGTTGACACCTCAGACACATACATCACCTGCACACAGTGCCCAAACTTGTTTCCCACTTTTCTAGATTTTTGAGGACATCTTCAAAGTATGAGGGCTTCCTATGTCTGCTGACACCCACTTTTGCACTTGCTAAGTTGTGAGGAGCCACCCTCTTGGCCTAGGGAGGAGCTGATCTTTTGAGTTTCCACTCCCTGCCTTCCTTCTTTGTATCTGGACAGAGACAGCTACCAGTCACAAGCATTTCAAAAGAGAGGCTCTCATCAAAGACAGGGATCCAGAAGCTGGGTCTGTCTGTGGGTTTCTTTCTAGGTGGAAGAAATCACCAGATGTTGGGAAACTGTGATTCATTGCAAAGTTAAAAAGAAGAAACAGGAAGTTGCACAGTGACAATGTAAAGGACTCCATTGGAAGGAAGGAAGGAAGGAAGGAAGGAAGGAAGGAAGGAAGGAAGGAAGGAAGGAAGGGAGGGAGGAAAGGAGGGAGGGAGGCAGGGAAGGAGAAGGGAGGGGAGGGAGGAACGAGATGGAACAGAAGACCACTCGATGGCTGGATGGAGGAGCCCATGGCCACTAGAACCAAGGTTTGAGGAGCACTGCCAATAGCACTCTGAAAAATAAAGATGTCTCCGAGAGTAAAAAGAAAAAGACTCCACTAATTTCTCTTTACATATTTCAATACCGGTGGTTGTGTTACAGTAGGCATGTATTACTTGTAACTAAAAAGAAGAAAATGACTAAATGGGACATCATGCTAGAGCACAGATGACAGCTGGATTCACTCTCCAGGGGAAGTCATGATCCCTCACCATGCGTTTCCACACTTGCTATCTGACTAATGCTGCTCAGTGCCCACGGCACACCTGGCCTGGAGTGAGGGTTTTATGAGCATCTATCTCCTTCCCACAGCAGCCCAAAGCAGGCGTATGGTTCCCATCTCACAGACAGGGAAGGTGAGGAGGGCCTGAGCCTGCCTTAACTACAGTGTACCAGGCATGAAGTGGGTGCTTCAGCTGCCCTTTCTGGCTCAGCCCTCAGGACAGCTCCAGTGCTGATGTTCTCATCCCCTCACATAGAGGTTGTTTAAAATATTGAGGGTAGACATTTGGCTTGTGGGCTATGGGGTAACTGAATTCCAAGACCAGCATTCACACAGCTTCTTTCCACTCCCCTGTTCTGTGCCTGCCCCCCTGCCCCCACTCCTGACTCTAAAGCACTGAAGACCAGGACACACAACCACATCAGACTCCTAACACAGGGTCCTGCACACTAGGAGCTTACAACAAGTTTGTGAAACAAATGAGTTAATTCACAGGCAACCATATAAGACACACTTCCTTGCAGCTTCCTGTGTAGTAAATATACTCTCATTCCTTTGTTTGAGATAAGCCTCATACTTGGAAAGTGTTTAAGAAATGCTTGGTGAATTAAGATGTGAATAAAATACAACCACATACTAATGTTAGGGTAACTGAAGACAGCGACAAAACAGCAACTGTCTGAACAAAGACAGGTGAGGGTGGGTTGCTGTAGAACCCTCTAATGGGTGAAACCCACAAAGCAAGAATCCTGGAACTGTGAAGGATTCCTATGTCACTGGATATTTAGAAACTAGGCACAGATTTTAGTACAAAGAGTTTAAAATATTTCCTTAAAGTTGTGCACAGTGCCCTTCTGTAAGGAAGTAATCTTTTATATGTAAGGATAAAGCTTTCACAAACTATTGGCAGTATTTAATTTGGTTGATATTTATTACAATTTTTATTTTATTTTATTGTTGTTCAATTATAGCTGTCTCAGTTTTCCCTCAATGTTCTCTCCTGCCCCGCCCACCCCCTCTCCCACAGTCATTCCCCATCCCGTCGTCCATGTTCCTGGGTCCCTTACATGTGTTCCTTAACTAGAATCTCCCCCCTCTTTCTCTGTTATCCCCCTCAACCCTTCCCTCTGGTCAGTTTGTTCCTTATTTTCAAGCCTCTGGATCTATTGTATTCATTTGTTTTGTTCACTAGTTTCCTGTTATAGGTGAGATCATATGGTATTTGTCTTTCACTGCCTGGCTTATTTCACTTAGAATAGTCTCCAGTTCCATCCATGCTGTCTCAAAGGGTATGAGTTCCTTCTTTCTGCTGTGTAGTATTCCATTGTATAAATGTACCAAAATTTACCACATTGTGTAAATTTTTTTGAAGGTTGTTCAAGTACAGTTGTCTCCATTTACCCCCACCATTCCCCCCAACCCCAGCGATCCCCACTTCCCACCCTTGATACTACTTCCCTTTTGGTTTCGTCCATGTGTCCTTCATACATGTCCCCGAAAACTCTTCCCCCTTAACCCCCAAGTATCCCTTCCTACCTCCCCTCTGGTTACTGTTTGTTCTTAATTTCAATGTCTCTGGTTATATTTTGCTTGCTTGTTTGTTTTGCTGATTAGGTTCCACTTATAGGTGAGATCATATGGTATTTGTCTTTCACCACCTGGCTTATTTCACTTAGCATAATGCTCTCCAGTTCCATCCATGCTGTTGCAAAGGATAGGATCTCCTTCTTTCTTTCTGCTGTGTAGTATTCCATCGTGTAAATGTACCACAGTTTTTTTATCCATTTATTTACCGATGGGCACTTAGGTTGTTTCTAACACTTGGCTATCGTAAATTGTGCTTTTATGAATATTGTGGTACATAGGTTCTTTTGGATTGGTGTTTCAGGGCTCTTAGAATATAATCCTAGCAATGGAATTACCAGGTCAAAAGGCAGTTCCATTTTAGTTTTCTGTTTTCCACAGTGGCTGCATCAGTCTGCATTCCCACCAACAGTGCACTAGGGTTCCCTTTTCTCCACATGCTCAGTACTTGTTGTTTGTTGATTTGTTTATGATGGCCATTCTGACCTGTGTGAAGTGGTATTGCATTGTGGTTTTAATTTGCACCTCTCTGATGGCTAGTGATGCTGACCATTTTTTCATATGTCTATGGGCCCTCTGTATGTCCTTAGAGAAGTGTCTCTTCAGGTCCTTTGCCCATTTTAAATAGGATTTTTTGTCTTCCTCGTGCTGAGTCCTATGAGTTCTTTATATATTTTGGAGATTAAACACTTGTCCTAAGTATCATTGGCAAATATGTTTTCCTATACAGTTGATTCCCTTTTAATCTTTTTGATGTTTTCTTTAGCATGTAGAAGTTTTTAATTTGATATATTCCCATTTGTTTATTCTTTCCTTTAAATCCCCTGCTCTAGGAGATATAATGGTGAAAAAGTTGCTGCGTGGGATATCTGAAAACATTCTGTCTGATTTCCTCTAGGGCCTTTATGGTGTCATGACTTATATTCACGTTTTTTTTATCCATCTTGAGTTTATTATGGAGTATGGTATAAATTGATGGTCTAGTTTCATTTTTTTTTTGCACATATCTGTCCATATCTCCCAACACCATTTATAGAAGAGGCTATGTTTACTCCATTTTATGCTCCTACACCTTTTGTTTAATATTAATTGACCATGGAAACATGGGTTTATTTCTGTGCTTTCTATTCTGTCCCATTGATCTATGTGTCTGTTCTTATGCTGGTACCAGACTGTTTTGATTACAGTGACCTTGTACTATAGTTTGATGTCAGGTATTGTGATCCCTTTTACTTTGTTCTTCTTTCTCGAGACTGTTGAGGGTATTTGGGATCGTTTATGGTTCCATATAATTTTTTGAAATGTTTGTTCTATATCTGTGAAATATGTCATTGGTATTTTAATAGGGATTGCATTGAATCTATAAATTGCTTTAGGTAGTATGGACATTCTGATGATGTTAATTCTTCCAATCCATGAACATATTATATTCTTCCATTTATTTGTGTCTTCCTTCCTTTCTTTCTTTAGCGTTGTGTAGTTTTCTGAGTATAGGTCTTTTACCTCCTTGGTTAGGTTAATTCCTAGGTACTTTATTTTTATTGTTGCTATAGTAATGGAATTTTTCCCCCAACTTCTGTTTCTGATATTTCATTCTTTGTGTCCAAAAGGGCCTTCAATTTCTGAATATTGACTTTGTATCCTGCTGTTTTGCCAAATTCACTTATTAGGTTGAGTAGTGTTTTGGTGGAGTCTATAGGATTTTCTATGTATACTATCATGTCATCTGGAAACAGTGACAGTTTTACTTCCTCTTTTCCAATTTGAATGCCTTTTATCTCTTTCTTGTCTGATTGCTGTGGCTAAAACTTCCAGTACTATGTTGAATAGGAGTGGTGAGAGTGGATACCCTTGCCTTATTCCTGATCTTACTGGGGAAGCTTTTAGTTTTTGTCCATTGAGTATGATGTTGGCTGCAGGTTTCTCATATATGGCCTTTATTATGTTGAGGTATGCTCCTTCTACTCTGACTTTCCTGAATATTTTTCATCATAACTGGGTGCTGTACTTTATCAATGCTTTTTGAGCATTTATTGATATAATTGTGTGATTTTTGACTTTCATTTTGTTTATGTGGTGTATTGCATTTATTGATTGGCAAATATTGTATCATGCTTGCATTCCTGGGATGAATCCCACTTGATGATGGTGGATGATCTTTTTAAAGCACTGCTGGATCCAGATTGCAAATATTTTGTTGAGGATTGTAGCATCTATGTTCATCAGCAATATTGGCCTGTAGTCTTCTATCTTTGTTGTCTTTACTGGCCTCATAAATAGAGTTTGGGAGTCTTCCTTCTTTTCTAATTTTTTGGAATAGTTTAAGAAGGACAGGAGTTAGCTCTTCCTTAAATGTTTGGGAAAATTCACCTGAGAAGCCATCTGGTCCAGGG
>VMDR010002755.1:0-84058 GCA_007922815.1 Macrotus californicus
CATATTTTGCTCCTACGTACTATAAACGTGACCCTTTTTCTCTATTGTAAACAACTGGTACAGTTTTGAAAGAGACTTTCCCAGCCACAAATAAAGCCTGCTTAAAGAGATCATCATGGAAACAAATTAAGTAAATGCTTAATTAAATAAAGCCTTTGAGTCTCTGCTTTAATGTCTTATAACTGGCTTGTAACAGTCAGCTCTAAGATCTCTATGGAAGTTGCCATTCACCTTGTCTTCTTATTTAAAACTGAGTCTTAATTAGTAAAAAAAATCACTACCTACTACATGCCAGGCCCTGTTCTAGGTGCTGGAGACATAGCAGCAAATTAGCTAGAGAAGCTCTTCCTGCTCAGGGAGAATGACAGGAATAAACAATAGCAATACTGATGAGGAACATGCTGGCAATTTATTGGAGAGTGCCTGGATAGGCAAGAAAAATGTGGATGTTCAGGGCAAGTCAATTTGAGATAATATGTTAGCAGTGATGTACCCGAACAAAAACGGAGGTTCGGCTGCCTGATGCCATAAAAGCCAAACTCGTGAGGCAGATGCTGGTGCAAAAGGAAAGAGGTTTATTCAGGTGCTGCACAGCCTGGGAGAATGGTGGACTCCTGTCTCAAAGACCATCTCCTCTTTCTGCCATAGGAAAAGTGTAACTGTCCCCAGCAAGGCCAAAACAAAGCCAGCATCTGGAGTTCCTGTTCCGTTTTAAAGTCCAGTCCTTTGGATCATGCAGGTGGCTGCTAAGCAGTCTTAGTCCCCATCCAGGTAGCTTAGCTTGGTCCCGGCTGCTGTTCATTTCAGGCTCCTCCTAGATCCTGTGTGTAGAGCCCATATGGCCATGGACCATGCAGCTGCTTGGGACTCATGGTTGCATTCTCCCAGGCGAGAGAGCATGTGAACATGCACGTGAATATACCACCAGGTGGGCAAGGGAGGGAGAGAGGCTCCCTCTGGGAGACTGTGGGCCACGCAGCTGCTAAGGTCATGTGGTCAATGGAAAGAATAGGTGAGTGCCCCATTTGAGCCCAGATCACAAGCAAGAGAGAGCAAGTCCCTCTTTGTTCACCTGAGATTACATTATCTGGGGTGTGGGATGGACCAGGTGCTTTCTCAAAATGAACAATCAACTTCCCAAACTTTTGCACGTACCTCTCACCCAATCCCTTCTTTCCCCAGGCTAGTCTGACAGGCCTCTTTGGTCCAGCACCTCCTCTTACACCATTTTGACTTTGTGGCATGTATCTGCCTTCCCCTGGACCCACCCCCAATCTGGTACCAGAGGAGGTGAGGGAAGGGCTTCTTTTCTCTCCCCAATGATCTTGCTACCTTTTTGCACACTTAGCGTAAGAACCTTCCCCTGCCACTATCCGAGCCAATGACGGGGAGACTCTCCAATTGACTATATCAGGGTAACAGTGATATGAATGTCTCTAGAGGAAGTTATTGAAGTGAAGAAAATGGAAACAGATGTACGACCTTCCTAAAATAAGAACAGCCTGATGTGTCTGAGGCACAGCAAGAAGGCCAAGGGCTGCTATTCAGTGGGCAAAGGGGAGATCGGTGTAAAATGAGACCTAGGTGTAGCTCTGTAGGGCTTTGTGAATGAGAAGAAGCACCTTGGATGGATTTTCCTTGTTGTGGGACACGTGCAGAATTTTAAGAAAAGATGTGATCTAATCTAGTTTATGCCTTTTAATGCCACTCTGCCTGAACTGGGCAGAGATTCAGCTGTAGAGGAGCAAGAGAGAAAGAAAGGATTACATCTGGGGGACTCATTCAGAATTCCAGGTAAGAGATGATTGAGGCTTAGGGTAGGGATGGGATAGTGAAAATAGAGAGGAAATCGGTGGGTTTATGTCTGTCTTTTGAATGTAGAGAATGAATTGAGTGGAAGGGGTGAAGAAAAGAGATGAATCAAAGATAATTCCTATGTATTTGGCTTCAGCAGTGGGGTAGATGGTGTTGTGGTTCATTCTGGTTGGACAAAAAAGTCTATGGGAGGTTAAAGGAAAAATACTAATAGTTTGATGGATATACATGACAGGTACCTATTGGACATCAATACAGATAACAAGAAAACGGTGTGAATTTTCAGTAGACATTAGGACTGGAGATAGTTTAAGAGCCGTGGGCACCTGTGCTGTGTTAGAAGTCAAAGAACTGAATGTGTCAACTTCTGGGACCTGTGTAGGTAGAAGGAAGAGCTGTTCCCATAGTTAGGGTCGGACAGAAGAGGAGGAGAGAAGGAAGCAACACAGAAAACTGTGGAGAATTCAGTACGGCCGGCAAGCAAAGGAAGCATTTCAAACAGGAGAACAGTCCCGGAATGCTGCTGGGAGATCCAGTTAGATAAGGAAAGTAGAAACATAGGTGTCATTCGTGACCTTGAAAAGAGTTGTTAGGGCAAGTGTCTCAAGGTCTAGGCAGTTCTTACTAAGTGCTATTCTTGCTAAATGTTAAAATGTAGCACAGTATTTTGCAGATACAGGGGTAAACAGGGTAAGCTTGATGGGAACACGAGGAGATAAGTGTAGCCAACTGCAAAGAAAGAATCAATGTATCATTCAGTGAATAGTGTGTATAAGCAATGGCTAAGCCTCTCTCCTGAGAGACAGAGCTTTGGATGTGAATCCTCTCCTTTACTTGTTGCAAGTAGATAGAACTACCTTGCCACAACCACCTCATTTGTGAATGGAACACCCCAAGTAGTGAATTACTTGAGTTTAGTAACAGCGATTTTAGTGAAAAAGGGGTGTATCAACCCAAACTGAAGTGCATTATGTTAATAAGGTAAAGAGAAGAAGGATCCCAAGTCAGTATGATCTTGGCTTAAACTAATTCCACGATCGGCAATTCAGCTTTTGTAATCATCAGCCTTAGGGTCACTCACCTGTTGGCGATTCACGATCTTTGGAATTCACAGAAAATGAGAGCTTGTAGTCAGGCCTTGATGCCAAAATCAGAGTAGTATTTCCATCCATGATAATCATGGCTATTAAGAGCTCATGTGAGTCTGTAAGTATAATTTCTCTCCTGAAGTAATATAGAATTTTCCTTTCCTTTCTCTGCCCACTCCTCCTTCAAATCCAGTCTCCAACATTGTATGATTCTTCAGAGAAACGAAATTCAATCTGCATTAGCCTGGCCAAAAATGGAGCTTACGATAAGCTCTGAAGAAATGATAGAACAGAAAGAACAGGACTCTTGATAGAAAGTCCTGGATTTTCATTAGCTCCGCTTTGAAGTGGTAATGTTTTTTATGACTCAGAAGTCACAGGGACAAGTATGTTACAGGGATAAATGTAGGAATGCTGGCAGTCAGGGTCTAAAAGGAAGAAATACACCAAGAGGAAATGATGGGTAGGAGAGAGAACTTCGGGTTTATTTTAATTCAATTTTTTGTCTGAAAATAGCTGTAAAAACAGTAGAAGTGGTCTTAATGTTCTCTGAATTCTAAACCTCGTATACTTTCTGAGGGATGACAAAGAATATGTCAATTTGGGGTGTTCCTTCCATTATGAAACAGGATGGCTGGATTTTAACTAATGATTACAAGCCTCTTCTATTGATCGTTAATTCTAACTGTGTTTTGGACTTCCCTGAGGTGCTTGCTTCCAAGACATATAGAGTGCCCAGCATGGAGGTGGTGGTCCTTTAGTTAATTATTTTTCTTATTTCTCAATGTTTTGGAAGTCATTTTCCAAAGTGACAACCCAATAGTTAGATGATAAAACATTTTGTGAAATAACTTGTTACCACAAAGTTTTGAGCCTTCATCATTTCTTCATCATCCACCTGCTCTAGAAAATGGGGAACCCTTAACTTTTAAGGAGGGAGTCAAAGGTAAATAATGCCCACTGTTTGTTGCAACGTCAGATAGAAAGCCCTGGAAATTTGTGAAGCTTTACCTTGGGCTTCAACATCCCTTCGCATGGAAAACTCTGCAGGGGTGTCCAGCTGTGACCCACAGGCTACATGCAGCTCAGGATGGCTGTGAATGTGGCCCCACACAAACTCGTACATTTACTTAAAACATTCTGAGATTTTTTTGTGTGTGATTATGTGTCACAATGTATTTAATGTGTGGCCCAAGAGAACTCTTCTTCCAGTGTGGCCCAGAGATGCCAAAAGGTTGGGCACCCCTGCTAGAAGTCACTTTAAGAAAGGAATGTGACCTGCATGGTGGAAAGGAACTCACCCGATGTCCCTGAGTTTTCCAGAAAGCAGATTCTCTTCTTTACCTTCTAATTAGCTCACCTTCATTCTTTTTTTTTTTATTGCCGCAAGTCACTTGGTTCATTAAGCATTCATGAATGCTTGTACCTTTTCTGTAAATAGCAGTTGCAGAGAAGTACTTTCTAACAGAAGAGACATTACTAATTTTCTCAGGGGAAAAAGTAACAACTATTCATTAAACCATGACATCAAATCTAGGCTGCCAATGGGATTATTAAAAGCCATAGAATGCTTCTTGGGGACTCATTTCTATTATTACTGCAATTATGCTCCACTCACAACTGAACTGCAATAGTAAAATATGTTTGAAATCCTCTATCACACACACACACACACACACACACACACACAAATCCCAGTGACAGAAGTGTTGGTGGTGTGGGCCTTGTATTTGAGCTCAGTCCCACGAGTCAGCAGGTGAAATACACTAACAAACCCCATGTCATGCCAGGACTCTGTTTCCAAACATATGTTCCCAAAAGCAGCCTTCCTTCATTTTCTGAATTTGTAGTTTTAGGATGAACTTCAGAGTGAAAAAAAAAAAGTCCTTCTAAGTAAAAATTTCAGCCTAGGGACATATGTACTCCGGAAGAGCACTGTAGACAGCTTGTAAGACCACTATGGTGGAAGTCTAAACATCTTGTTTGTATCCATTCATGTTGGCCTTATCGAAGGACTGTCGGAACTTTCTTCTTATTGGAGTATTCTCCTTCCTTTGACTTTTAAATTTGTTTCAAGTTTCTTAAGTATTTGATAGTAGGATATATTTAAAGTACATTAAGAATGAAAACTTACAGCCCTGGCTGCTGTGGCTCAGTGGATTGAGCACTAGCCTGAGAACCAAAAGGTCGCTGGTTCAATTCCCAGTCAGGGCACATGCCTGGGTTGCAGGCCAGGTCCCCAGCTGGGGGTGCGCGAGAGGCAACCAATCGATGTTTCTCTCCTTCTCTTTCTCCTTCCCTTCCCCTCTCTGAAAATAAATAAATAAAATCTTAAAAAAAGGGGGGGGGGGCTACCTCTTAGAGTTATAAAAAAAATTAAAAAAAAAAAGAATGAAAACTTACAGAATGTGTGAACTATTTTCACACTCGAGTGAGAATCGCACTAGCACTTAATTTATCTGACAGGACATTAGAAGCTGAAGTCCTTGTCTGAAGACTGGGCATGCCTAGGAGGCGGAGCCTGTGGACACCTTGGGGCTTGTTCAGACAGAGCACAGCTCCTGGTGCCGCCCTCCGCATCCAGTTGAGGTCATTAGAAGTGTTCCTTTTCCTCTCTGCTCTGATGCCCGCCTAGGGTGGAGCTCTGCCCCAAAAGCCTGCCTAACCTCAGTACCTCTCCCTGGTACTATGATTCCCTGTAGACATCTTTCCAGAAAGTCCCTGGGGACTGCTTCTTCCCAGAGAGCTACTTCCTAGAAATGCGATCTTCTATAGCATAAAACTAAGTGTAAGTAGTACCATTAGCAGAGGAAAGAGATGTGTGTGACCAGCCCCTCATCAATGACAACAATCCTGTCGCAGGGCTGTAACACTGCCCTCCACAGCCAGCCCCCATGCATCCTTTAGACCTGACAGGTGGGAGGAAACAGTTTCCATCCTGGCTTACAGCTTCCTTTTGCCTTGCCCCACCACCCAGGCTCCTGTTCTTTTCCTTTCAAAACCTGAAGGACAACCAAGTTGGCCACCTCCGTGAATTTTGACTGCAGGTAACCCCTTAAGGAACAATCCATCAGTGTTCTCCCATTCCTGGACCTTCCTGTTCCAAACTCCCTTTCCTTTCCATACTAACACACCATGGAGGCCTTTGGTACAAGTTACGTAGAAGTGCCTTCTGGGGCATCTTATAGATGGTTGATTGGTCACTACTTAAATATTTTTCAGAAATCCAAGTCCATTTCCTTGTTGAATACGCAAATCCTTAGCAATCTACATAATCATATTGTGAAGGCTGAGCAAAGGGCTGGCTTAGTTGTCGCTCAGGTCTCCAAAGGCCACTGGCGTGCAGGATCAAATGTTAGTCCCAAACCTTACTCTGCTGGTGGCATGGGGTCGCTACTAGAAGCACCGACCTCTTCAGCATTGATTCATACCAGGGATCAGCTGGGCAAGGCTGGAGGTGGCCGACACTGTTGCCATGCACTGAATATTGCTTATCAACCCCATGAAGAGTCAACATCAGGCTATGATTGAAATACTGAATTCTGGGGAGTCTCGTGTGAGACTTCACATTTGTCTCTAATAAGCTTGTCATGATATTATGGCCTGTTGAAATAATTGTGAGATTTGACTTTATTATTTATGACATTATTATAGGCTAGAGGCAATAAAGCAACAAAATTAATGGCACAGACGCTGGAGCCAGACAACCTGGTCTCGTAGTTCAGATCCAAACTTGTTTGCTGTGTGACTTTGGGCAAGTTACTTAACCTCTCTATGCCTAAGGTTTCTGATTCAATTATTATAGCAATAGAGTTTTGTGATTATTAAACATATCAATGCATTTAAGTGCAAGGAACATAGATAAGTGCCAAATACATGGAAGAAACTTTATTATAAAGCAACTGCCCCATAATTTAACTCATTTAAAATTTAATAAATGTGACTTTTCTAAAAATTGTTTATTATTTGCATTGTTCACTAAATGTAGACCCTTTTACTTGGACGTTTTTGGTTGAAACTCCTTAGATATTATAAATCATTCACATACAAAGTTACCTAACAATATTATTATCTTATATAAATGTCTCCACTGCATTATCAGCTCTAATATGGAAAGCTACCAAATATTGTGTTGAATAAAATCGCCTCATTTATATTTCACCTGACCTATATTTTTGTTTCAGTATAACGTAAAATGAAGTTGCTTCACACGATTTATTCTTTTCCTGGTGTCAATCACACTTCTTCTGTCTCTAAACCATGTTGGTTGTGATTCTAGTACGTGCTTGTCAGAAATTATCCAGTTTCTCACTTTGAAATCAAGATTCTACCTATGTTTCCTGTTCTTCGTGATTCTAAAGATTTCTCACAGATGCCTGGATATCCGACAGATTGCTTTGTGTGTTATAGTTTATCTTGCTCCAAATATTACAGAAGTCATTTAGGCAAATGATTATTTCACATCTGTTCTGTAACTTGAGGAGAGTTTTCCACGGGGGTAAATTTTCCTCCATCGGAGAAACGTTGCTGAATACCATGCTTGCATGAGTATAGGACTTTTCTGGAAAAATACAAAAGAAACCAAGAGTTTGCTCCTCCGGAGCGAGGGCAGCAGAAAGGGAGTGACTTTTATGTTCTCTGAAGATTTTACTCAGTGTGTGTATGATGTTAACATAAACATAAACCCATTTTGCATACACGATTCTCATCTGTGTTCTCAAGTCACCCTGCTCTTTCCATCCCCTGATGAAGATCGTCCACAGACTTGTACACTTTTCTAGTGGCCTTGAGTGTACCTTGCTCCTCCTGCTTTTCTGCCGTTCCTTTTCCTTTTCAATCTTATGCAGGAACACTCCATGCCACCACGTCGATTTCTTTGTCTCCGTGTCACGTGCCACTCCTGGGACGGGTTACTAGATGGCAAGGGTTTCTGTCTTTGTGGGCAACTCTCTTTTTCTTTGTGTGTGTGTCTTCAATGAGTGCTGATTACTCAGACTCTCAGTCTGGGACTGGACCCATATGTCACAAAGCTTTTAGGATCGACTTTCCAAAAGTTTGCATTGCTTGTTCAGATACTGCTTCTCGCAGCTCCAGACCTCGCATGCTTTAACCACAATGCCATTGAATTGGGCAACTGGGGCTTCCAGCTGGCGACAGTCACAAAATAGCAGCTTCTACTTAGAACAGAGCCTGGCAGCTGGGGAATCCCAGAGTAGCAATCCTCACTTCTAAAAATGGTTCTGATATTCCGTTTAAAACCTATAGTGTATTTTTATTTAGAAAATATTTATTTAGCTGTCAGAAACACTTCAACTTACCACTACGCTTTAAAAGGGCTGGGATCTGGTTACACCCTCAGACATCATCAGAGCTCTGGTTTTTCATAAACTGAGCATAATGAACTATAGTCGCAGAACCCTTTAGAGTTCCCCACTGGGATTTTCTTGTCACCTACTGTATACACAAGGCAAATATCTTAATCCCTTGCATCTTCTAAGGTCCGATTCCTGCCTTGTCTGTACCCCCTTATCTTGCATGGTAAACAGAGACACACCTTCAGCAAGGGGAAGTAGAGAAGATCAAGGGGCCTCTGGGACTCAGTTTAATCTCCTTATGTACCCAGACTGGGAGATTTCAGCCACTACAGAGTCAGACATCTCTTAATGGAGGAAATTAGAAAACCCGATAAGATAGGAGGAGGTGGTAACTGATTAGCTGTAAGGGTCTGGGGAACAGACTGACCATGAGAAAGAAAATCAATAGACTTTCCCCTCCACCCCCTGTTTTTCAAGCAAGTAGTTTCCAAGGGAGAGTTCAGAATCAAAGCTAAATCAATAGTCTAGGAAGAGAAATCTAGGTTAAGGGGACCCAAAATTGATTAGTGAAGTCAAGCCATGGCCTAGCTAATCTTTCACTTTCCTCTCTGCCTTCTTCCCTCCTCTCCTAAGTGTGGACTTCATCTTAGAAATGGTGCCTTTTCCAAAACATCTGTGCCAAATGGTTCCACCTGGAATTACTGTGTGTGCACACATAGCAACATATGGTGATAGAAGTACACGCTGCTCTATTATTACATGAGTACATCTGCACACATTTGTTTCATTGCTTTGACCCTTATGCATTTTGTGTTTGAGAATTCATTTTGCTTGGTTTTTCAAGGGCTGCTAATTCTTGTGTCTGCTCGGAGCGCTGCATCTGATTTCTCTTTGGTTCTCCTACCAACCAGTGCCCTTGACCCATTCCTCTTCATTCCGCCCCGCAAACCCTCCATTCTGGCGATGTGTGTGTCCGCTCATGCTTACTTACGCCACAGGCATGCAGGCTTCTGCAAACATAACTTATGCTAAAGACATGTATGACCTGCTGACTTTTCGGAACAACACTGGGAAAAGAATAATAAAGATGAAAACCCTGGCGATGTGGGGTCACCAAATTCTACGGGACTTACCTCTTACTGCTCCGTATATCGCGCCGCCTCAGTGTAACCCCTTGAGTCATTGACTGTCTCCCACAGGGACGTTTCTGTGAACCCCACACCTAGATCAGAAGAAGAGGGAGCAATTTATTCAGTTAATTTTCGTGTAAGAGCATAGAAACAAAACAGAAATTTGGCTCTCGTGGAAAATGAAAAACCATAAAGACTTAGGTCTGGAAAGGACTGTGTTCATTATAGCTCATTGAATCTAACCTTTTCTTCTAAGGTCAGTCAGGTGATCATTTTGCATGTGGGATTGCTTTGCTGAATAATGCCATTATTATTTTGTAATTTCCGGAGAAATGTGAATTTACCCATCTGAGCAGAGCAATGTGTATTATTTGGCTTTGTCTTTACTGAGGACTTGTTCACCTGCCGTGTACGTTGAGGCGATGGGCCAGTCTGTGTAAAACCTTCTCAAGACGGAGCTCTTCGACATTTGCAAAACTTGTTTTCTGGGGCTCTGATTGTGCTCGAACCGAGCTGACTTTAGACTGGTGAACATGGAGAGGAGCTGCCTCGGTCCCTTGTCTGCTGGGCACTTCTCAGAGGAGGACAGGCCTGCTCCAGTGCTTGGACAACATTTATTTCTTTTTCTATGTTTCAGAGAAATACTAAGTCTACCCTGATTGAAGCCATTAGTAATGTAACTAGTAATCCAAGTAGTTTATCACGTTTCTCCTGCCTGCACTGGCTACTTTAAAGTATTATATAACTTTCTGGCAGTCTGGAAAAGTGATACAAAAGGAAGTGTTGGCTAGCCAATGTTAATATTTGCTCAAAACAGTGAGTCACAAAAACTGGGATTTCCTCTTTGGACTGCTTATTACTGGCATATTGTCTGAGTCTCAGTATAATTTGATGCAATAATCCCTGTTTAAAACGTGGAAGAAGGCCTTGTTCAGGTTAACGGGAGGCCTCTATTTGTCTTGATATTCCTGTGGGCGGGTTCACTTCATTTGCATTTAAAAGAGTCAGTCATCTCATCTGCAGTCACCTGGGGGGGCCACTGGACTTGCTGTTTTATTGTTCGCTCTCCCTGACGTGTGTCCTCACCCTGGCGCACTTACAATTCTTCTAAGAAACAGTGATTCATCTGCCTTTTCTGATACACTGACCATCCAAACGTCAGAAGAATGTTCAGAAAGTGACCTTCAGTTAGAAGAGGCTTAGGTGCTAACAGCATTGCGCCTAGAAGAGTCTTCTTCGCTTTCTTTCCTACAACCAAACCGTGAACTTACATGTATCCAGTTTTCTTGGGCTTAAGCTTTCATGACTCCAAGCATTTCTTTGGGTTCCAGAAATGACAGTGCACCATATTGTCATGCCATCTGCATATAAGGTGAGAATATTTGCAAGGCAAGTTACAGGTAGACAGCTCAGCCACATTTCTCTCTGAACAGCCCCGCCCCGGTGGCAGCAGGCAGGGACAGTGCAGTGGGCTATGGAGTCAGTCCTGGCTTTGCAACTTGCTAATGTGTCCCTTTGGGGAGCTCTCTTTATCTGTCAAATGGTGGCAACAGGAGCACCTGTGTCCTATGAGAATTGAAAATGACATTGCAGATAGGTAAGGCACCTAAGCAGAGGGCTTGACCCAGAGAAAACAGATCACACGAATTCATAATCATTGTTGCGTAGTTGAAACTCATTACGCCACAGTGGAAAATAGTGTGGTGGTCCCTCTACAATTAAACATAGCATGACCCCATGACGCAGCACTCTCACCCCTGGATGTATCCTGGAAAGACCCGATAGCAGAGACTCAAACAGACATTCTTGACTCCCAGGTTCACGGCAGCGTTACTCACAAAAGTGGAAGCAACCCAAATGCCCATCAACTGCTGCCTGAACAAAATGTGGTCCACACATAGAACAGTATGCCACTCGTCTTAAAGAGGAAAGACATTCTGGCACAGGCTATGTCACCAGTGAACTTGGAAGACACTCTACTAAGTGAAATAAGCCAGACACAAGAGGACAAACATTGAGTGGCTCCACTTACATGAGGCACCCAAAGTAGTCAAATTCACAGAGACAGAAAGTAGGCTGGTAGGTAGCAGGGGCTGGACGGAGGGAAGATGGGGAGTTTGTGTTTAGTGGGCTCCGTTCTGTTTGGGAGGATGAAACAGGTCTGTGGGCGGATGGTGGTGATGCTGGCACCACCGTGTGAAGTACTTAATACCACTAAACTGCCTACTTAGAAGTCGCTAAATTGATATACTTTATAATATCACAATGAAAATATTTCTAAAGAGTCAATTTGTTAAGTCACTTGAAGCTGTAAACAGCTTATTCTTCTAACCTAAGAAAGATCCTTACATATCCCATAATTTTCATCATGATTATGATGAGGAAGTTATTGATTATTAATTCCTTTTGATTGCTCCTTTGTCCAACTAGAAAATATAATGTTGATGAAGACGGGGGGAGGGGGCGGTAGATAGTGTCTTAGGCTCCTAGGGCTGCCATTAACAAAACACCACAGACTGGGCGGCTTACACAACAGAAATCTAGTTTCTCACAGTTCTAGAGGTTGGAAGCTCAAGGTCAAGGCTGGTTTCTGCTGAGGGCCATAAGGAAAGGAAGTATTTCAGGCCTTTGAGAGTGGGCAATCCTTGGCTTGTAGATGGTCACCCTCTTGTGCCTCTTCATATGGTTGACCCTCACTGTGCCCACGTGTCTGGTGTCTCTCCACATCCATGTTAACAGCCTCGTTTTAACTTAATCGCCTCTTTAAAACCAGATCTTATCTTATCTAGTCTTCTCTCCAAATACAGCCACATTCTGAAGTGCTGGGGTTAGGGTTTTGTTGACCTGAAAGAAATAGACAGCCAGATATTTTTCTCCAGCAAAATAGGTTTATTCAGGAACAACAAAGAATTACAATTTGGGGCAAGTGTTCTAATGGTGAGCCGTCAGAACATGAGAGCAAAGGAGCGAGACCTCTTCTGTGGACTTGGGAGGGGCTGCTGTGAATGAAGAGGCCACTGGAGGAAACTGAAGTTCGGAGCAGAGTGATTTACATCAGCACGAGTTTCTGGCAGTCTCCCGTTGGCTGATCTGTTACTGGGCAAAGGAGGAATCTTTTGTTCCTCCTGCTGACGTAGTAAAGTAGGTTCACTTCCTGTTGGAGATTCAAGGTATGCTTCTTCCTGTTGGGGCCAGCAGGGTGCCTCGTGTGACAGTGAGTGAGAAATCTTCTCTCTTCTAGCCTCCAGACTCCATGTTAGATGAGGTTTCTGTTTACTAATTTTCACCGCTTCAATATACAAGTTTTAGGACAGGGACACAATTTAGTCCCTAATTGGTGGCAGTAACAAGAAGAGACATTTTACAGTAACTTGTGCTGAAAAAAAAATCAATCTTACTTTTCATTTCTGTACATTGACTCATTTTTTTTTATAAGTGTTATTGGGAGTTTACTGGGTTAGGGTCAGAGTCAGGTCGTGGTGAGGGTTAGGGGTCAGGGGTATGGTTAGGCATTATTCTAGCTGCTCGAATCACAGCAATGAGAAGACAAGATCTGGTGACTAATCAATCAGGGGATAAAAATTATAATTCTGCACAGCAACAAGTGGTGTGAGAACAGCTAATGAAAGGCCATGCACTCATGGTGGAACGGGGGAGACTGATGATCAGATCATGCAATCTAGGAGGACCTCTCCGACAACATGATATTTCCACAGATGTAAAAGGAGTGAGGGCTGAGATTTACAAAGATCTGAAGGAAGAAGATTCCAGAGTCAAGGAACAGCAAGTGCAAAGTCGCTGAGGAAAGAATACGTTTGACATAGTCAAAGAAAGGGAAGGCTGGTGTGGGTGGAAAAGGCAGCAAAGGGGAAATGATCGGCCAGGAGTGGGTAGAGTTCTGCAGGGGCCAGGTGGTATGGGGCCTCGAAGGGCACGAGGTAGACCTTATTTATGTTTTATTCTGAATACGAAGGAAGAAATTTGGATCTTACTCTGAATAGAATGGAAGGCTTTGGAGGAGTTACAGAGGAGAGATATGATCTTATTTTTATTTTTAATAGATCCCATAACTGCATTTTTGAACAAACATAACTGGTAACAAACGCAAATGCCCTTATACTTTATTCCCACCTTCTCTTTAAAACGTACTCAATGGGAATGATCTTGCCCAGGTCCTGGACGAACAATCTGGCAGGCCGGCAACATTTCTGCTCTTTCGTAACGAACAGTCCCAGAAAGACTTTAAATTGCAAACAGAGTTTCGATTCAGGAGACAGTCCAGCCCTACGTAATAATCCAAGCTCTGAATTTGACTTGGTGTTCCTTTCCCTCTTGTCTTCAGTCAGGCTGCCACTATAAGGAAGCCTGCCTGCCTTGGAAAGGGGTAGGACACGCTGCCCTCCCTGCCCACCTCAGCCCCTGCACATGGGGCTCGCAGGCAAATGACACTGTTGGCATGCTCTTGGCCTAAAACATCATTAAGACAGAAACTTTCACGAGATTCTGTTGGGCGTTCATGTTTCCTGCACTCCCTTAGACCTGGGTATTTATGTCTCTATCCCCGTTGACCGCTACATTCTTGCTGGGGGCCAGGGCATGCAGAAGTACACAGCCATGCCCCTTCTGCGGAAAGTTCCTAGCCTTTCAGGCAGCTCTGTTGCACAGGAGCTAAAGACATCCCTTTACCCAGCATCTCTTCCGAAACCCCCTTTCTTTTGGATTCTGTCTTATTCAGAGTGGGTTAGAGAGGTTCAAGATACTTGGAACAAGTAGTCAGGGATTTCTTTTTAAAAAATGCATGTGAGTATTTGCCTGACATTTGCTTTGGTGCCTGATGTTGATATTTCAGTGGTGCTGGGGCAGGGTGAGGCCATTCCTTACATCATGTCACATGACTCCACAACATCGCTGTGTGGAGAATGCACTGCATGGAAACAGGAGAGGAGGGAGCGAGACCGGGTGGGCTTCGGTAGCAGTCCAGGTGAGACACAGCGGCTGCTTAGAGGGAAGATGGTGGTGAGAAGAAAGATTCAGGATGTTTTAGAAAGAGAGCTATAATAACTTACTATTGGGGATGATTAGACACAAAGGGAGACTTTGAACTTTTTGGCCCAAGCCAGTGGACAGAGAGAGGTGTCATTCTCTGAGAAGTATAAGGCCACAGAATATTGCATTTAGGGTATGGATAAAGATGTGTAAAAGGGAAGATTTACGGATGAATTGTTCTGTTCTGTGTATTTTAGGTTTAAGAGTCAGATTTATGAGTCTGGGGTTCAGGGAGGGCTCAGAACCAAAGCTATAAATTTTGAAAGCATCAGCAAATAGAAAATTTCAAATCCATGGGATGGGATGAGATTACTTAGGGGAAAAGGGAACTTAGTAGGGAGTAGATAGCTACTCTGTGGCCAAATCCTTTTGATTCCGAAGTTTAGAGTTGGACTGGGGGTAGAGCGGTGAGGGACAGAGTGAGGTGTGTTCAGTGGGATGAACAGAATTACAGGAAAATGTAGCGTGTGGAGCCTGCCAGAGTTAGAAAGAAGACAGACGATTGGTTTCTGGCTTTGGCTACACGGCAATGTTGGTGATCTTGACAAGAGTTGTGGCACTGGAGTGGTGGAAGCAAAGTGTGGTGTGAGGGCCTAAGGAGACTGAGAGAGACAGAAGGAGGGAAATTGCAGTGTGCCGTGAGTCAATTGCAAGTTTTATAAGTTTTTTCTCCATTTTCATCCATAGTCATGATAAAAAATATTAAATAAGAAAAGTCAAGGAAACAACTCCAAGCTCTCTGTTAAAACTTTGATCCGGTGTGACAGGGAATGGAGTTTCAGTGCATTATCAATAGTTTTGGCACTTTTGGTGGAAATGAACAGAAAGTATGACGAAAGAAATTTGGCAAAGTTATTCTAATTCTTTGCTGAAGCCGGACTTCTTTTGTTTTTTGTTTTTTTAATTGTGTAAAAAATGTAATTAGTACTGCCACACATCTATTAAAATAGGGGAAATCCAAAACCCTGACACCACATATGCTGGTGAGGACATGGAACCACGAGGGCTCTCATTCATTGCTGGTGGGAATGCAAAATGACACAGCCACATTCAAAGGCAGTTAACCAAATTTCTTGCAAAACTGAACACACTCTTACTGTACGATCCAGCAATTGCACTCCTTGATATTGACCACAATGAGTTGAAAACACACATCCACACAGAAACCTGCACATGAATGTTCATAGCACTTTATTCCTAACTTGCGAAACTGAGAAGCAACCAAGATGCCTTCAGTAGGTGAATGGATACATAAGTGGTACTGCGCCCACACGATAGAATACTATTCAGTGGTAAAAGGAAATGAGCTATCAAGCTATGAAAAGACATGATAGGAACATAAATGCATGTAAGTAAAAGCAGCCAGTTTGAAAAAGTCACATCCTGTATGACTCACACTACATGACATTGTAGAAAAGGCGGTACTATGGGGACAAGTAAAAGATCGATGGTTTCCAAGGGTTAGGGTGGAGGGGGGGATATGTAGCTGGGCACAGAGAATTTTTAGGGCAGTGAGATCATCCCATATGATACTGGGTAATACACGCCATTATAAACGTGTGAAAGCCCATAGAATACCCAACACCAAGAGTGAACCCTAACAGAAACTATGGACTTCGTAGGTTCATAGTGCGTCACTGTAGGTTCACCAGCTGGAACAAAGGCACCGCTGTGCTGTGGGATGTTTATATGCGGGAGAGGAGCAGAGAGTGTATGGGAACTCTGTATTTTCTATCCAGGTGCTGTAGACCTAAAATCTCTTTTAAAAATAAAGTCTATTAAAAATAAGTATTTAAATAAGTGATTTGATCAGATGTTCAGATATCTGAAATTTAATTCCATTTATTTTGGCATTGCCAAATTTTAGAAGTGAAAGCACAGTAGGACACTATTCTGACAATTTCATTAAAATGATTTATTTTTTTACTTAAATTTACTGGTTCAAGTATGCATTAAACCCTAGTGCAGAGAACCTTTTCCTTTTTAAACAACTTTATCACTCATCTAACTCACATAATCAGAAGTACAACAATTAATTACTTGGAGATAGAGTGTTTGCAATCATTATAAATTATAATGATGTGGGATCTTTTGAAATTTGGAAAGTAACATTAAGTGAAAACACATACAAAATAAAAGAATGATTGTCACTATAAAGATGGACAAAACCGGAATAGTTTGCACAAAATAAATACATAAAAATCGCTATTAGAGTGGTGAAATTTTTTTTCTTCTGTGTTCCAAAACAACCTTTTTATATAGAATTGTTATAGTGGATTTTTTTTTTCAATGAAACATCTTATTCTGTTGCACTTGGTGGATTCCGTTGTTATCAGAAAGTTATTTCAGTCATTTCCTGTTAAGATGGAGTTTATTGTCATGAAAAATGCAGATTATCTGTAAGTTTCATGGATGACTCATGGCACACTAAGCACTCCTCCTCACGTGGTACATTTGTTGTTCCTCACACCATCTTCTCTGAGATAAACCGTTTGCTAATTTACCCGATTTGTTTCTATAGAGCAGAGAAGCTGTGATGTGAATTTTGTGCTTAGTGACTCAAAGATTGGCTACGTCCACGCATCCAATTCCAAACAAAACTTATAAAACATTGCAAGATGTGTGGCTTCCTAGAAATGGATCCACCACCAAAGTACTTTGGGAAAATCCATTTTTGAAAGGAGAAAGAAGAAGATTCTGCAGATAAAATTTTAAGTCCTTATTGTGTTATCCAAACCCTTAGGTACCAATACTTGTCCCATAGCATCCTCAGTCTACTTGCTGCTGTTCCCTTCCTTTTCTCTGTTCCAGCTACTCTGAGACATGTTGCTTTCCTCAAACATGTTTCATTGCTTGTCCTCAAGGTCTGGGTGCTGGTCTAGCTGCCTAGCAGACACCCCCATCAGCCACTGAGTCAGCTCACACCTATTCAAGGTTGTGTCTCTGGGTAAAACCCCACTTCTAAAGTCGGTTTTCCAAGACCCCATTGTCATCGGTTAATTATCTGCCATTTTTAATACCTGTTTATAGATTTCCGCTCTCTGCAGGCTGATATTCTGCTATTTTGTGTAGCACTGCCTTCCTAGTGCCTTGTACAGTGCCTGGCATATAGCAGGTGCTCGAAAATATTTACTGAATGAAGAGCCAGCACTGACCACTCAGAAATGCTGCCGGAAGAGATCATAGGAGAACTGACTCCATCACTTCCCCTTATCTACACACAGAATTCCTGTAGCTGTTTGCAATCATACATGCATGGAAAATTAATTTTCTTAGCACTTACTCTTTGAAATCAACATGGAAACACACACGTTACTCAAGTGCCTCTTTTGAAAAGTTGTTTTCCAGCTAGAATTTTCTTTCTGCATTGGCTACTGCTGAATCTAATAGAAATAATTTATCTATTTTGGAGTTCAACTTGCAAGAGTTTCTGGAATCCAACAGATTTTAGCTCTTTCTGGAATACTGCAGATGCCTTGCTTTAAAAAAAATATTAGAACACCATATGTTGCCTGTTCCCATGAGTAGGCTTCAGGGAAGTTTTAACAGTTAAGAGAAGATTTTTTTTTTCTTTCTCTTGAAACCTAGCGTGGGGATTTAGTGCTTATTAAAGTGAGAGACTGAGTGTAGTGGTTTGATTTAGGATTAGAAAAGGGCCGCACTAAAAGCTCAGTCCCAGAGCTATGCCAAGAACCCTTCCGTCAGCCCCCCGCCCCTTAAACTGCAAGTGCAGAGAAAGCCCCGGTGCAGTAGTGGCCCATCTCTTGCCATCTGCCCACATGGGCCCCTGGAAGCTCCGATGTCCAGCTCCCTCCAAACGGTCTGTGTTGAAACGCTGCACCAAAGAGAGGACTATTAAAAAGATGGATTTGTTGACTCTTTGAACCCTCCATTCTCTCTTTCCATGACTCAAACCCTCTGAAATGAACAACGGCAAGCCTTTAATTTTTAAAAATCCAAACTGTGGCGCAGAGTACACCCACCTATTAAACACATAAACCAAGAAGCCACAGACATGTCGTTGGGCAAACAAACTTATGTGTCAAGTCTGACACTGCCTGGCCACTCCATGTAACTAAGACAATATCCCCCTGAAAGTGACCCAAAATAGTATCTGTTAGGGAAAATGTGGCACTAATCGTTTTTGATGGCACCAGCCCTTATCAGCCAGAGGTAAAAACTTTTTCTCACAGAAATAGTATTCAGAGAGAATGCCATAAATAGTATTGGACAAAGCTATGCGAAGTTGCCATGTCTCAACAAGACTTGGGAGAGGCCAGGGCTCTGCAGCTACAATAAGGACCTGATCCGTGTGGGTTCATGCTCCCCACTTTTGCGTGACTGTGACGAAGACATAAAGGGTCTGCAGAGGACCCAGCACAGAAGCATGTGGTACATCATTCCAAACCAGGGGGTGACAGGCCATGTGCCCTTCAGCCCAGCCGGCCGGCTGCCTGTGTTTACAAATGGTGCTTTATTAAAGCATCACCAGACTCACTTACTTATGAATTGTCTGTGGCTGTTTCTGTGCTACAATGGCAGGCTTGAGTAGTGGTGACAGAGACCACGTCGTCCTCGGCTCAGTTTTTCTTTCTAAACTGGACCTTCACGGAAAATGTGTAAAGATCCCTATTTGAAATCGAGAGTGGCTAGTCTTTCAAACTATTAAGATCTCAGGTCATCGAGGGCTAGTTTCTTTGTCATGGGGGGAAATGCGATAGCTCCCATGAGGTGGGGTGGGGATGAGGAAGCCATTCAAAGTGTGTTAAACTGAGAAACATAGGTATGGTGATGATGGTAATCACTCCGAATGACTCCGAAAATTGTACTGCAGGTCATTTCTGGTATATGCAGGGGTGGGCAAAACTTGGTTTACAGTTGAGAGTATGCAAAACATAGAGCTAATAAAGCTATTATAATAATCATAACCTGCGTGTCTTTTTCCATGCAAACACTGTAAACCTACTTCTGTCCTCCTCTGTATGGGGATGAAACAAAAAGACTAAGAGCAAACTGTAAGAAAAGTAAGACAAGGTTAAATAAATAGGTTAGTGAGTGGAGATAGTTTTGTCCCATCCATCCCTGGGATTCCTCTTTTAGTCCTGGATTGTGGCTGTTCACCAACCGTTATTTCCATTACCATGGTAACAACTTGGGGGTCACTGTCTGTCAAAGTTATAATAATTCCCCGCTACGTGGACCACAGGCATTTAATGTTTTTTAACTTTACTGAACATTTAGGGACTGCCTGGGACTTTACACAACAGTCTAGGAGTTCATTCTGACTATGCATATATGTATGTATGCAGGTATCTACCTATACAAAGTATTTTAAAAGTAGTCCATATTTACACTATTAGTATATTCTGAATATCCGACATCTTTTAAATTGATTTCCTACATAATTTACATTTGCCCACACAAACAACATAGTTTCATAGAAAATTTTTCTAGATATTGGAGACCCCTAGTTTTGTGCTTATAATCCAGAAAAATATTTAAAAATAGTTTTCATATTTTTAAATGAAAGAATCAAAGTCTTCTTACTCAGTACTCATGAAGAATGATGGAAAAAATGGTGAAAATGAGGCTGCCAGAAGATTGATTACAGGTAAGTTATTTAGCCTTCCTTAGTCTTGGTTACCCCACGTACAAAGCACAAGTGATAACAGTTCCTGCCTCAGCACGGGTGTGGCAAATAGATGAGATAATTCCAGTAGCACGCCTGCAACACACTAAGTTAGCTGTTTTTATTATAATTATCAGATCACTTGCACAACTCTCTAAAGTTCAGCCGTGTGACAAGAAAAGAACATCAGGATATTTGCCACGTAATTGTGTGTCAGTCCAAATGGAACATTTCCCACCAAAAGTGAAAATAGCCCAGTCTGGCATTTCTCTGGGTTGAAGAGGAAAAAAACAATAATTTGTCAAAGACACTGTTTTATGAGGATTTAACTGGGCACAAATTGAATTTGTGGCTTGGCCAAGGAAAGAAATATTTGCAAAACATCTCAAAGATGACAGTGAAAGCCACATTGCCACTGGTAGAAGTTTAAAGATGATAACATTACGCTGCCACGCATCTCTGAGAAAATGGCAAAAATGTAAGGGACAATCAGCCCAATTTTCCCAGGTGGTGCCTTTCTCTCCCTGAACTTGCAGATGCCCATTAACTCTTTCACAGGACCATGTGAGAAATTCTTTCTCTAGAAAATTAAATGGCACACATCAGCAGCATTCAGATTTTTTTCTGCTTCACATTTGATGCTTGAATGATTCTCTCAAATGCTTCACTCGATATCAAGTTTGGCTTTAAAAAAAAGACGGCTTCCTGTCAAGAGCAACATATCCAGTAAAGTTCAAGAATTAAAATGAACTTGTTTTTCCTTTGATTTATTTCACTCACTATGTTAGTATGAGGAAAACTATGTACTCTTTTAGAAAGGAAGAATTGTCGCTATATCTGCTCTCAGTGAAATACATACAACCTAGGCCAAAAATTAAACAAAACCTTCTAATTGTTCTGGTCAAGTTCACATGAAGGTTGCTCGTGGGAGTGACATCTAAGGTGGATCTTAATTTACCGGAACTGGTTTTCCAAGTCCTTTTGTTCTCATGATATTTAGTGTATCATTAATGCGTGGTGATTGGACAACATAATATTTTTCCATACTCCATCACACTCATGTGTACCAGGATGTCACTGAAACGCACAGGGCACTTCCTAGTAAAAACAAAAGATGTTTTGTACAGACCACATCTGACTACATGTCAGTTTTCATATTCATCCAGCTAGATCCAACAACATTGCTTAATTTCTGCTACACATTTGAAGACTGTTATTTTTCCCTTTTCTTAAGAAAGCATAAAATAAAGCTTTAAATATTTAAATATATAAGTAATGGTAACTGGGATAGCTCGGCCTCACCTTATAGCAGAAAGCATCCTTTATGCTTAGCAAGAGTCCTCTAAGTGGGCACCAGGCGCTCATGTCAGCAATCACTGTAAAGCGAGACTGTGCAGGACTCTTGGAATTTCCCAGTTAACTTTACATATACCAGATCTGTCCAGAAGGCATCCAGCCATGTGATAGGAAAACTAGAGGCATTTACTGATGAAGATACAAGATATAAGAAACATTGTACACAGGACAATAGTGCCTCAATCCCTTTCAAAGTAGGCACTTTGGGACCTCACACAGTGCTCCCGTTCACCATCAGCTGCCCCATTGTATTTTCCTGAATAGCATCGATGATCTGAAACTCCTTCCCTTTCAAAGGTGATTTTAGTTTTGGGAAAAGCCAGAAGTTGCAGGTTGCCAATTCTGGGCTCTAGGGGGGCTGAGTCACCTGGGTGATTTGATGTTTCACCAAAAACCTGTGCATGAGATGTGAGGCATGAGTGGGCATGTTGTTGTGATGAAGCTGCCCATCACCAGTTGCCCAGAGCTGAAGCTTTCTGAATCATTCCAATAGTTTCTACAGAGGAAGTTCAAGCTTAATGCAGAATGTGATGCAGATTTATTGCTCAGCTCACTCAGTCATTTTGAACGTGACAGCCACACAGTACACATGCTCACTCAATGGTGTCTACCACCCCCACTGACTAGTACCGTGAAGTCATCGTTGCTCATGTATGCACATTCTAGTCCACTCTCCTTGGCTGCCAGGTTACATTGATGTCATGGAAACTATTCTTGTTACATTAATAAAGGTTGGGACATTTTCTGGACAGACCTTGTATGCTATTTGTTCTTTGGCATTAAAATACTTTATCATCATTAAATGGAAATAGATTAGATTTAGGGTGGATTTTTCCAAGTCACTTTATAGATTTTGATTTATAGAAAATGAAAAGCAATGAAAAAACGCTGTTTTTTGTTTGTTGGTATTAAGGATATACATCTATCTAAGTGTGGGAATAAGAAAACTCACTGTATAGCAAAACATTTTTCTTTCCTTTGAAGGTATAGTGAAAAAGTCAAAAGTTTTGAAAGATTTGAAGGCTCCTGAAAAAAAATTAATTAAAAGATGACCTATTTGCACAAATAGTTTGGCAGTTACTTTAAAAGTTAAATATACATTTATTGTAGCAACATTATGCAAAATAGCCCCAAACTAGAAGCAGTCCAAATGCCCATCAACTGCTGACCTATCAGTATAATGGGATACTATTCAATAATAAAAAGGAACCAAATGCTGATACATGCTAACAACTTAGATGAGCCTCAAAAATCATTATGCTAAATGAAAAAACCTTTCTGAGATCAGGAACAAAACAAGGATGCCCACTCTTGCCCCTTCTATTAACATAGTACTAAAAGCCCTACCCAGAGCAATAAGCAAGAAAAAAAAAAAAAAAGGCATCAAGATCTAAAGGAAGAAGTAAAATTGTCTGAAATTGCCTCAGGTGGCATGATTTTGTGTATTGAAAACTTCAAAGGCTCCACCAAAAAATTGTTAAAACTGATAAACAAATTCAATAAAGTTGCTGGATACAAAATCTACATACAGAAATCAGGCCATTTCTAGGCACTAACAATGAACTATCAGAAAAAGAAGTTAAAAACAATCTCATTTACAATAGCATCAAAAAGAATAAAATACTTAGGAATAAACTGAATCATGGTGATAAAAGATCTGAAAATTATAAGACATTGATGAGAAAAATTGAAGATACAAATAAATGGGCAATATTCCATGTTTATGAATTACAAGATTAATATTGTTAAAGTGTTCGTGCTCCTGAAAGTGGTCTACAGGTTAAATGCAATCCCTGTCAAAAATCCCAAGGCACTTTTCACAGAAACACAATCAAACAATCCTAAAATTTGTTTTGAATCACAAAAAAAAACCCTAATAGCTAAAGCAATCTTGAGCAAAAAAAGAGCAAAGCTGGAGGTATCACACTTTTTTTTATTTCAAGTGATATTATAAAACTATAGTAATCATAACAGCTTGGTATTGGCATAAAATCAGGCACAGAGATCAGTGGAATAGACTAGAAAGCCCAGAAATAAACTCAGGCATATACAGTCAACTAAATTTTGACAAAGGTGCCAATATTACATAATGGAAAAAGATAGTCTGTTTAATAAATGGCTTTGAGAAAATTGGACATCCACATGCAAAAGAATGAAACTGGACTCTTATATCACACACAAAAGATCAACTCCAAATGGATTAAATATTTAAATTTAAGACCTGAATATAGTATTTAATACCCCAAACATATGGGGTATTAAAACTCTTAAAACTCAATAGCGAAGACAAACCAACAAATGAATAACAAGTATCCCGACAAAAAATGGTCCAAGGACGTAAATAGACATTTTTTCCAAAGAAGGACATACAAGTGGCCAACAGGTATGTGAAAAAATGCTCAACATTACTAATCATCAGGAAAATGCAAATTAGAACCGTGATAAAATGTTACTCCCTACCTGTCATGGTTATTATCTATTACCTATTATCAAAAAGATAAGAGGTAAGTGCTGATGAGCATGTGGAAAAATCGAAGCATGGCTCTGTCCTAAAAAGACTTAACTCTGTATTAGGAAAAACAGAAAAACAATTAATAAGTACCACAAGGTATTTTATAACTGTAACAGAACTAGAGACAAGTAAGTCCTTCAGGATGAAGGTCAATGTGGATCGTAAAGAGTGAGATTTGGAAAGGAGATACCCAGTGTGTGGCTAAGGGCAGCCCCATGGAGGGAGAGAACCAAGTCAAAGTCAAATCAAAGGTGAGAGTCAAGTACTCATACACGTTGGCACAAATGAAACCCATTTAACAAGGAAGGAGGAAAATATTAACAAGGCTCCTTCAAGTTTCATGGGAAACAGGAAATCAAATAAAGCTCAGGAGTTATCAGATAAACGAGATTTACTAGATAGACAAGCATGTGGTGGTGACCACAGGGAGACTGTGGATGAGAGACTGGATAAAGAAAGATTATATATTGAAAACTTCAAAGATGCCACCAAAATATTGTTAAACCTGATAAACAAATTCAGTGACAGGAAAAACAGTGACAGGGCTTTGTATTCTATGGAAACAAAAGGAACAGCAAAATCATAGCCATTTTTCCAATAAAGGAGAGACAAGCTAGATAGTCCTCATTTCCTATCAGTTCCTTCACACATTGTGAGGTAGGAACCTGGTAGGCAAGAAAACTGAATTTAGAAGCTAACGTGTTTTCCCAGCCTTACATGTAACAGGCTGAAGGATATGCCTCCTGATTCCAAACCTAGGGAAATTTTTTCTGTACCTGGAGTTGTAGAATTAGAGATCTCTAGGAGTCAGGCTGGCCACGGAAATGAGTGAAGAAGGTAGGTGAACAAAGAAAAGAAGGATGGAAATATGGAAAATAGCAACTGACTTGGGCCTTATTTTCCAGGGCGATAGGGAGCATTCAATGCCATGGAAAATGCCTCATCTTAAAGGGAAATCATAGTACAACTTCCGAAGGAGAAAATCTGAATTTATACTTTCCAAACCAAAAAATTCAGAGTTATTCTTCAGTCTTTCCGTTTTCTCTTACATTTCAGCCAGTCCCTGGAGTGTGCCTTCAGACTCTACCCAGAATTCAATCACCTCCTCAAAAGGCCTCCCCAGACTCCAAGCCCCTGGCATCTCTTTCACTTAATGCATGTTCTCCAGCTGGTGTCTGGGTTATCTAGAGCTTCTTGGCTTTCTTTTATTTATCAAAAGATACCTTTTAAGGGATAGAAGTGCCAGCCATTGGCTGGGAGAAAACATTGTCATTATACAGATTTTAGAAAGAACTTATAACCAGAATTTATTTAAAAAATTCTTGCACCTGGCAGTTAACGGAAGACACATTCATATCAGGGAGGAAAAAAAATGAGGTTTACTTACAAATGAATTATGAAGATGTGGCTGAATGTAGGGAACCCACAAGACGAAAACCTGGGGCTAGCCATGGGAAAGGCTGTCACCAAGGAACAGGAGGGGAAGTGCCCCCGGGAGCCAGAAGGAACAATAGTTATGTAGAACAGGATGCTTTGTGAGTGGCTTTGAGCTTTCTGACCTCCTGGGATACAGCCAATTTACCTTGCTTTCTCACATGGAAAGAATTAGGCTTTCTTGCCTAGGGGATTCCTGCATTTTTCTGTGGGTCCTCCCCATTGATGAAAACTAAGAGTAAGTCAAGGGAAATGGGAAGCCATTAATGTCACCCTGTGAGTTAGAACTACGTCCCCCAAGACCTGACAGTGGTCTCAGCATCAGTCATTTGCTGGAAGGACTATTTAAACTCAGCAAAGCTGCTGTGCTCACGGTTACAGTTTATCAGAGTGAAGGATGAAGGTCAGAATTAGTAAAGGTAGAGGGGCTAGGAGGGGCCAGCCACGCTTCCTGGTGTCCTCTCCCAAAGGAGTACTAGGGACAATGTTTATTTCTCCAGCAACAGTGTATGGCAATACACACAGATTGTCAACCAGGGAAGCCCCTCCCGTCCCCCACACTGGGGCATCTGCTGTTTTTACTGAGGATTGATCATGGAGTTGAAGCTGACTGTCTATGTGACTGACCTTGGTCTTCAGCCTCAGCCCCTCCAGAAAGTGAGCTGATACCATGAGGGCCTAGGCCCCCACCATAAATCACATGGTTAGCATTGACTATCTGTCATGGCTCAGCAACCCCAGGTAAACACATTCCCTTTTCAGGTAGGACAGTCCAAGAGCTTAGAGTTTATCACCGAAGAGCTAAGGGCAAAGGGCCAAACCATTCTTTGCACAAAGTAAAATTTGGATGGCACAGGACGGGCAAGCTCCATCCACAGATAACAATAATGCAAGCTGGTAGTCCATGTACCTTCAGGAAGAAATAAAAACATGCTACAGGAGTTTAGAAAGATTAAAAATATTCCAACTGGGGATCAAACAGATAACATTTATGAAAGCAGGTTGAAAAAAGTACATATTCACATGTCGTATATCTATTTGGTGAATAACCACCTGGGTTTATAGAATCCTTTCTGTTTCCATCTCTCCTATTATTAGAAAAAAAGTAAGATACTCAAAGGAAGGTGTTGCTTTGCTTCCAGAGGGCAAGCTGGGTAATCAAATGGGAAACGTACATGTTCGAGGGACAACAGATGTGACATAAGCCTGTGTCTGATGGCTCTTACCTGGAAAATCAGTTCCAGAATTATGCAAACATAAGCAAGCAAACAAAACAGTAAGCCCAATGAGAGCTGTTTTCTGCTGCAATGACTCTGCGTGTGTTGGACAGAAGATTACTAGAAACAGGTGCTTGGGCGCATTTGCTCTTTGTAATTTCATACAATCAGATACTTACAGCAAAATAAGGAATGCCAGGTTGTAAAGAAAAGAAAGCTTGCAACTGATAATGTCCAGTGTAACTCCAATGGATGTGAAGATTGTTGATATGGAGCCTGTCTCATTTCTGGTGACGTCCCCTGAGCAAAACCTGATTCCCCAGAAATCACATAAGAGCGACTCAATCACATACACTTTCTGAAAAATCCTCAGAAGATAATAGTCAATTATATGGATGTTGGAGGAAGTTATGGAAAGGACATGACTGCTGGTTGACCCAAGAACTTACCTGGACAATCGGAGGCTCCTCCCCCATCTCCCGCCCTTGGGATGTTCTTCCACCCACTGTTCCCGCAGTGGGAGCCACTTCAAGGACGCAGCCTTAAGAGAGCAGTGTGTTGTTGACACCATCTAGATGGGATACTCCACTGCACCCTGTCAAGGCCTCTACATGAACTTTAAGATCCTGGTAGCAGGTGTGGAGATCTACTCATCTTGCAGCCGCCCAAGACCAGCCTCTCCTATATATGTTCCCTTGCTTATTAGAACTGCCACCTACCACTCTGGAGTGGTCTGCTCTTTCTTCAGTCTCTCCTTGCCCTCCGTATATGGGGGCCAGTTTTGAATTTCACCAGGGAAGCTCCTGAGTTTGCAAAGCAGCAAAGGAAAACCCGCAGCTCAAGAGAACAGATGTATGTCCCAAGACAGCACCAAGTCGAACAGTTGTTGACAGATAGTGACTGGAGATTATTAATTAAACTTTTTAAAAGCAAATGGGCAGGTCCCATAGGTAGACTGAATTACTCATTAGGAGGCAATGCTGAATGCTGCTGAATGTGGGAAAGGAAACCCACAGCTGATCCAGTCTATCAACCTCTGGGTTGTTCCTTTTGTTTAATTCGTACTTTTATAACTTACTTTTCTCCACCTATAGGTTAATGAAGTTACTGTTGCCTCCAGGATTAAGAAAACATGCTTCCTCTAATAAGTCAAAGATCTTTAGATAAAATAACATATAGGCTTTCCTTACAGTATTAAAAACGAAAAGAACATTGTACCTGAAAGAAGGGCTTTTTGACAAAAAAAAAAAAAAGAAATCCTTGAATCTAATGTCACATTGCACTTTACGTGTTTAAAATGGCCTTTGATTTTAAAGGATAACGTTGTAACCTCAAATTTTAAACATTTAACCTCTTGGAGTGGGTTGGCAAGGGGCCCATTGTAATAATACTATTGTAACCTATTTACAGCAATTTTTTTAAAAAGAAAAAAAAAAAGACAAAAAAAACCCAAAGCTCTGTAATCTTAGTTTCCTAAGAAGTCAACAATTATAATGAAGCCATTTGATACTTACATTTTATTTTGTAACTAGACTTCAATACAATATGTGGGATACTTTTTATTAACAGATTTCACAAGAGTTTGTATTAGTAGGATGGTGTTTATTTATTTTGGGGGCTTGTCTTTAGTTTTTTTTTTTTGCTTTTGCTTTTGTGAGTGCGGCGTGCTTGTGAGGCTGTGTGTACTTTTAGTATATGTGTACTTTTAAAGAACTCTTTTCAAGAGACTTGAAGAGTGATAGAGGATGGGAGTTTCGAAATTAGTCCAACTAGCAGGGATAAAAGTGAAAATAGCTTTGGTCTTCACGAGGAATAACAGCTACATTGTTTTCAAAGTGACGCTTGGACTGTAACTTGTTGAGAAAGATATTTTCATCCTTAAACAACATTCACCCCACACACTCATGCAGATTGAAAAATAGATCTCTACTTAAAAAATTAGATTTCTAATTTAACTAAATCACACCATTTCAATGTTTCATTACATGTATCCAAATTAGTCCTAGGTGAATTCTGGAACAGTTACAAACATATTAAACTTTTATAAATTGCTAATACATTAATGTTTTATAAATTAAACTGTATTCATACTGCCAAAGCAAACTCACTTTTTAGCATATGTATACTTTATATTATAAAGATATATTTATAATGTAAAATTTAATTTCACTTGCATATATATTCAATTGAACCTAAATTTTGTTTCATCAGATTTTTTTTTAAAATGACCTGCATGTATTTATCTATAAATAAGCTAAGAATCTTCAAATTCAATATGATGTTTACCAACAGGGTGAACCTAATTTTTAAAAAACGGTGCACACATTTTTAAATTTGAGACCTGCCTTATTTTAGCCAAATGATGTATTTCTGTTGATTTATCAAATGTAGCAAGTGTTCCCCCAAATGGAAGGCGGGACTTCAAAGTTTGGAGGTGAGAACTAGCACTGCATGATTTGGCTTTATCTTCTTCCTTTCCTTCTCCTCCTCATTCCCTCTGTGTAGTGCTGTCCCTCCTTCCTCACTGTGGCAGATCCATTGTGTCAACGATAAGATGCAGTGCCCTCAGTTCTGACCTGGGCCTGCCCACGTGGCTTACTTTGGCCAACAGGATGATAGTCATGACAAGGCAAGCAGGGACTTGACATGGCGCTTGCACATTTCCACTATATTCCCACACCCCCTCCATTGACATGAGAATTTTTTCAAGGTGGACAATGAGAGACTTATGGAACACAGCCTACTTGCCCCTGTTGAAGCCAACAGTGAGCTTGATCAGTGAACAGCCAGCAGATCCTCAGAAATACAAAAGCAGGTCAGGGTCAGGAGAGGCACCGGCCAATCGCCCCAGACTCGTGAGCGATGAACACTGAACACTGCATCCCACTGAAGTTTTGTGGTTGTTTCTGATGGAGCGTTACCATGACAATAGATTGATCTGATAGTCTCACCTCAGGCACTGTTTCAAGAAATTAATTGAACTTGCAACTTATGCAGCTTGGCTAGCACTTGACATCTCCGAGTGAACTGAGACTTCGGAGATCTATTGACCTCTCAGGTCCTTGGTTTCCTCATCAAAGAAAAGAAGATCACAGAACCACATCAGCTTCGTGGTCATTTCTACATCTGTATTACTTGTCTGATTAAATTTAAAGGTGATGGCTTGTTTTGGAAGATGCCTTTTGCAAAAGTTAGTTTATGGTTCTGGGTTGCAGGAACAGCCCTGACCTACTGGGGGTAATTTTGTTTCTGTCTACTAATACTTACCTGCATAGGTCTCCTCTACCCCGGGGCCACGTTCCCCCCCACCTGCCCCATAGACAGAGGGGCAGCTTTAGTGGGTTTCAGCATACTACTTTTGGAATCCAACAGCCTTTCTTCGTAGCCAGCTCCACATCCCAGGGCTGCACAAACTTGGGCAAGTCACCTCGGGTCTCACTGCCTTCACTGGGCGATGCCAGTACTTACCTCAGTGATTTGCTTCAACACATGAAGGAGCTCATCTGTTTAATTTAACACATATATTCAGATTTTAGAATGGTACCTAGCACACCCAAGACTGTTGCACTTTGGCCATTGGAACAGTGATCTTGCCAGTTCTCTGGCCTCGAAGGTTTTGGTTAAAAACTAAAATAGTTCAGTGTCTGAGTAGAGAGCAGGTGTTCTTCAGAGGGCCACGTTTAGAGGAGCGTGACCAAGGTCAGGGGCCTGTGTCATCAAGAAGGGTGGTATGAGGTGAAGCTAGGTGTGCGCGCTCATTGCCCATGTTGAGAGCCTCTGTGAGAGAGACTCCAAAGGAAGCGGTGGGATCTCCTGGGTCAGAAGCAAGCAGTCTGGAGTAGCTGAAATAGCAGAGAGAAATGCAAGCCAGGAGATCAAGGTTTTATTTCTAGTCACTTCTAGTTATACATTTAGTTCTAATTTGCTGTATGTTTCCAGTTACATCTCTTACCAATTTGCACTGGATGCCAATGTGACTTTGCATGGCACTTCCCTGGTTTGAATTTCAATTGCATTTTCTGTGAAGATGGGAATAAGTGAGCTCGCTGTTGGAAAGCCCCCACTGAGATACTGATGATATACTTCTTCAATCTGCTAGGCCTGTGCTTCTTAAACTCAGTGTTCTGGGAATCCTAGGGTGTGAGGTGAAAATTCAGCTCCTACTGGGGAGTCGAATTTCGTCTGCTTATGTAGTGGGCTCGGGAAATCTGCATTTTTAACTAGGTAATTAGACTGTGGTCTGTGGACCACACTGAGACATGCTTTGTTGCTTCCCTCCTCTCCTCATGGGGAATGGGAATGACACTTAACGTTCTTCAGATGACATGCCCTTGTGTGCCCTGAAAGAGGGCAGGTGTGAGAAGGAGTGGCTTTGTGGATAGTAAGGGCCTCGAAACTTCAATTACACTTCTTGTTAAGTAAACGCTCAATGCCTCAGAACCCACCCCACCCCCCAGTCCTAAGTGCATTTTTGGGCATGGAGAGTCCCGATTCCCTCCCTGTAAGCAGCAGAGCTTCCAGAGGTCTCTAAGCAAGGAGTCTGGGGGCTGAGGGGTATGTTCTCATTTTGATCCCAGAGGGCTGCCTGGGAAAAGGACTAAAAGTGGTTCCCCAAAAGGGCCTCTTTTCACCACTGGGTATGCGACTGGCCTCCTCCAAGCTCACCAACTCTTTGGGTGCTCATAACCCTCCTGTTATTTAAGAGCAACCTTTTGTTCACGTGTGACTCCAGCCTGCTTCCGAATACCTGGGCGCATCGTATTTCCTGTTGGGAAATGGAGAAACCAGACGAAACAACAGAATACCGCTCTTGTGCGTCTCACACTTCCCATCTCAGACTTCCGAGGAGGCACAGGATTTCACTCTGGTGAAAACCAGTCCATTTTAATTGAGCAAGTCAGGATGAAGCAATTAAAATAACTCTATAAAAGTGGCAACTCAGACCCTTCACCGAGCAATTACCACGGACGCAGGCAAATCAGAAATGGAAGGTTCTTGGGTGAGGAAGCTTCCAGGCTTTTTCATTCCTTTCTCTTATTTGGGGCCTTTCCCCTTTGCCTTTCTTGTTCTCCGTATCCCTCATCCCTGTCCTCAGCATTATTGCCCTCATGGTATCACTCCTCCTGGGCTTTCAGCTCCCCTGTTCCTCCCTTTCTTCTTTACAATCTGTTGTGAGTCTCTGGGCCCGCCTCACTCTTCACTAGGTCTCAGACCCCCTCCCTCCTGTCCCCACCCCAGCCTACCTCTCAGAACACCCTACCGATTTTACCAGCCCCCTGGTAGGTCTGCAGTTTATTGAAGGGCGAGGGAAGGCAAGTCCACCCCCCGGGTTGGGGAGGGGTGGTGGTTTCCTCCATGGGGTTCCCCAGCCATCACAGAAGGGGCAGACAGCTTTCTGGCTCCCGTCTGTCGAATCCCAATCAGAAGGCCCTGTGCTGCTGTGGGTGTCTAAAAGCCACCTTTGGGCAAAAAGGATAATAAAAACGTTCAGTCAGACATTTGAGGCAGCGTTCCAAACTGCCTGCTGCCAATTCCCCAGTTAAGAGAGGCCTGGCTCCTAGCCTCTGACATTAACCCCTTTCCCTCCAGGTCTCCATGGAGATATTTGTACTGTGATGCCTAGAATTGAGGGGGGGGGGAGAGAGAGAGAGAGAGAGAGAGAGAGAGAGAGAGAGAGAGAAAGGGGGGCGGCGGGAGGGAGAAAGAGAGGTTTCACAATGAAAGAAAACTTTGGGCAGAATCCAAATTTCAAGGTCGCTAAGTTTTATTCCATTTGGACAACTTGTGCTTCAGTAAATAAGATGTTGTGAAGAGAGGGTGGTCAATGTGTTTGAAAGAAAAACACTGAAGGGTGCGACTCAGCTCTCCCTGGCTTTTTAACAGCCATGAACAGCTTGATGTTTTTGGCTTGGGTGTGTGTGTGTGTGTGTGTGTGTGTGTGTGTGTGTGTGTTTCTTTTTTAAAATATGAGGTATTAGGCTCTCTCCCAAAGCACATTCAAGTGAGGCAGCCTCTAAGCCACACTCCTCTATGAGGGCAACGTGTCTTGCAAAAAGAAAAAAAATAAACAGGAAGGAAGGAAGGAGACTCCCTCCCTAAGACACTCTCATCTACATTCTGATGGCATTATTGCTTATTGTCATCTGTCTCTGTCACTCGGGGCTCCATCTGCATAGGGTGCTTATATTTAGAATGCCCATGTCCTGGCCAGTGGCTACATTCCATTGCAAAAACCTCAAACATGATGTAGTTAGTAAACCCAGGTCAAAAGACAGAACTCACGTGATTCTCCACTTGCTTTGCTATCTGCCTAGCGGTCTGGTTTTGAATCTCAGCTCTGCCTGGCACTGGCTCCACTGTCTGTTTTCCGTTTCCTCACGGGTTAAATGAGGATAATTCTAGAACCAATTTGAAAAAGTTGTGATGAAGACTAAATTAGTGTTGAAAAAATGTTATTGTACTAAATATCACTTATTATTACTATCATTACCACTACCGTGGTTGCCATGGTAAATGTCTGAGGCCCTCCAGGGGCCCGCTGCTATAGGATGGAGTACAGCTTCACTCCAAGACCACTCCAGGTGATCATCTGACCAGCATCTTCCACTGCGGAAGAGCCACACTGAAGCCCAATCACCCAGAATCCCTTTAGCATTTTACCAGATTCCTTAGGTACCAGTGCTCGGAGAAGAAATTAACTAGGCTTTAAAATATTTTCTGCTGTTAGTGAATCAATATTCAGTTGAGTATGGATGAAGCCTTCACTAGAGGTTTTGGTGCAACCTGAATGAAAGCCGTGCTCCAGGTTAAACCTAGCTGATCATGACCCATCTTGGCTGCAGTAGCTGGGTGTTGGTTATCGAAAGAATCGTATCTTTGCATAACTGTTAAGTCTTGAGTCTCATGCCAGAAAGGCAAGGACGTTAATAATTTGAGTTGGAGATCTGGTGGAAGAAGAGGGAACTGTCTTGTTAAAATATATTATTCTAACATAAAATCAGTAGAACACCTCTCAGAATTATTTTAACCAGGTTTGTCTAGAGAATAAAGATATTAAAGTTTTGTGTCCTATCCCATCCTTAGGTAATTATTAACTTTAATTGGAGTCTAATTTATGATAATTCCTCCTGTATCTTCCATGAGCCAGGATTCTCAGGTCACAGTGGGATTTCCCAAGGCTAGTATTTTGCTTCTCTGCTTGGTTCTGAGGCAGTGCCCTCAATTTCTCTCAATTGTATTTTATCTTCTCAGTTAGGCCGTTATATAAGCAAAATGGTAATTTGCTAAAGATATCTGCTCTTAGAAGCTACTCTTTTTTTTTTCTTCATTTGTACATGGGTCGGAGTTTTCAGTAGTCATAACACCTTATTTGATGAAATGTCTGATTATGAAAGTAGGAATACCTAACACAAAATCGAGGAACACAAAAAAATAGATGCTTGCTCATGGACTCCAACTGGTCTCACAGTCTTGCCGACCTCTCTAGGAACAGGATATTTAACTCAAAATGTATTTGTTGACCTTAAAAACTACCTTTCCTAGCCTGCATTGAAGGCAGGTTAGTTCATATGATGAGGTTGTCACCAATGAAATGTAAGCAGAAGTTTTTTTCCTTCAAATGGGATCAATGTATCCTGCTCTTTTGCCTCCTCTTCTTGAAGTCTAGAACATGGATACTATGGCTGGACCTCCATCCCACATCTTAAGAGTTCAGTGCATTCTCAGCATGTGAGTTCCAATGATCTATTACCATGTGATGAACCTTTCCAAACTCAATAGCAGAAGGTGACAGCTACTTGATAGTGCTTGAGGATTCTGGGGGTCAGGAATTTAGAAAAAGACCAGTGGGTATTGATTGTTTCAGCCCAATGAGTCCTCACACTGTGTGAGACCTCAGCTGGGACATTGCAATGGCTGAGTGCTGGGGTGACCTGGAGGCTTCTTTAATCAAATGTCCACTGCACTAGGGTGGTTTCTAGACCAGGTTCACCTGGGATGGTCAAGCACAATACCTGCACATGACCTCTCTGTGTACTTGGGCTTCTTACTGTATGGGAGTAAGCCGTAAGTAGAGTCATTATAATGGCTTTAGATGGCCAACCCACAGGCCTTGTGTGTGTGAGTGTGTGTGTGTGTGTGTGTGTGTGTGTGTGTGAGAGAGAGAGAGAGAGACAGAGAGAGGTACTTTTTATACTTTTAAAAATATGTATCTTGATTTTATGTGATATGCAGTCAAACCAAATGTTAACTGATTCAGTGGTCAGTGACTTCAGTTTCTGCAACATTAATAGCTCATCCATGTACAGGATCAGCTTAAACATCAACTACCAAGGGAATCAGTGTAAGTTAGCTGGCACAATTCAACGTCAAATCCATTGCAGTCATTAGACTAAGAGCATTCTCTGTTGCTCCATTTATTCAATTTCTTTTTTATTACTGCTATTTATCTTTGTGGAGAGCAGTAACATCTGTGCTGAAATGGCACGCTGGTGTTTCCCATCTAGTGGTGTTGCTGAGGGTGTACCAGCACGTTCTGATCCCATTTTTGGAGCTGGAACAATCTAAACTTGTATAGAGAAAGCCTTCATGGGTTTTTGTTGGCATAGGAGAAGTCTAATTACACACATCCAAATACACAAGAGAGAAATGGAAGGTTTTTCCCCATTGACTTGGAAAAGTTGGTGGTTTTGACCTGCAGTACTTGAATGAGAGATCCAGGCTAATTATGGGATTGCATGTTTAAACAGTTATTTCTTTACAGAATACTCATAGCACATTTGTAAGTTTAATTTTCTTTTGGATCTGTGCTTTTCATGGACTTTCTGCACAGAATTCCTTCAATTTAAGAGGGCACATTAGCTTTTATTGATCAAGAATGGCCTCATTAATTATATGCCTGTGTTCATCGTGAACTTGAAAAGATTGTTCTGGACCTATATTTCATGGTTATTTCTTAGTTTATTTTATCTGTTTTAATCTCTGCTCATAAAGATAATCTGGTATTGCATCTTCCTTTTGGATTCCTTGAGGTCTGTCACCTGTTTTGTTTCATTCACTGATATTTTCTGTAGTATTTTGCATAGTAAATCCAGATAATAGACAATTAATATGAATGAGTGAAAAACTAGATCTTGTTAAAATTTCTATGTCTCTTCTTTATTTAGGATTATTGTTATAGTAGGCCTAGGCTACTCTTGTTACAGTGCATTTATAGAATTTCACTCATTGCTGTAACGAAGACATTATTTAAGGACTCCACCTACTGAGATCTAGGGTTATCCTGGGATATTTGATATTCTGGTATTTTTGTCATGGACTGTTAGAGATGAGTAGGAAACTCCCACCAACTGTAATAATTCTGGTATGACTGTAGGACAAACAAGTATATCACTCACAGTAGGGGCTGAGGTAGGGTGATGCATGAGTGTGATAATAGGAGCTTTGAACACTGAAGGTATGGGATGATAGAGTACTAGCAAAGGGAGGGCACACCTCTCTGGTTGGCAAGGCAGAGCAGGGGATATGTATGGTTTAAAGATACCAATTAAATATAGCAGTTTGCTCCAGGGGAGAAATAAGGTAAAATAGGAAGTACGGAAGGAGGATCACCAGGAAAACTACCATGTACCGCAGTGTAACCCACATAGACTGGGTTCTCTTCTGCCACAGTGCATCGGGCACAAGGCACAGAGCACAGGAGTAGCTCCAAACTCCACTAACCTTGGAGGAGAAATTTTGAATATCTTTCCAAGCTAAGAAAAGTCATTGTTTCTGAGTCACATAAGGGCTCATTCTGCAGCTTTTAGGATTATTGTTCCTGAAGCTGACATGGGAAAAATTTAAAAAAAAAAAAAAAAAAAAAACTGGAAAGAAAGAAAAGCTGGCATCATGATATTTGAAATCTCATTTTATCTCTTCTCTCTTTGGTCTTCTTTTTCCTCCCATAACTGCTTTCCACTCATATTCTTTGCCCTTTTCTCTGTAAATTCCTTTCTTTCCTTTCTCTTTTCTTGCAGAAGTTTTGACCATTAACAGTTTATGTTATTGAGGGAGGTGGGAATCTTACCCATCACCTCCAAAGGAAATCATGTCGTGTGGCGTCCCTCCCACCTCTCACATGACCGTGAGCAGGTTAAAATGAATATTCATGGAAGCCTTGAGTGGTCAAAATAGGAGGTGAAGGCTAAAGAAGTATTTGTGCCGTTAAGATTGCCTTTGCTCAGGAACAACAGTTTTTCGAGTCCAAAATTCTTTTCCATTCCCATAAGATACAAGATCAGCTCCTCCAGGTATTGGGATGGCTTAAAAACATAATTGTTCTAATAGCATGTACCTTCAGTAAGTTAACGATTAGCTAGTCTGGGCAAGGAAATCTCATTCTACTGAAAACTGTCACTGATGTCTGGATGGTGTAATCACGCGGCTACTCTTTTGTTCCCAGACACAAGACATTTGCAGACAGCTAACAGATAGGCAGCCTCAGCCATAATATCTTTAATTAGGTGAGATGTTTCTTTTGATATGCAGCCACCATGATCCCAGGCCTCAGTCAGTTCAGGCTGCTACTACGTGGTACCAGAGACTGGATGATTCCTCAACGACAGAAATTTGTAAACCATAGTCCTGGTGACTGGAAGTCCGAGGTCAGGGTGCTGTGGTGGAGTTCTGGTGACGGCTCTCTTCTGTGCCACAGACTTCTCATGAAGTCGTTACATGTCAGAAGGGGCAAGGGAGCTCTCTGGGGTCTCTTTTCTAAGGGCACTCATCCCACCCTCGAGGACTCCCCCCTTCTGACCTAATCACCCTCCACAGACTCCACTTTTAAATACATCACACTGTGCTTTAAAATTTAACATATGAATTATGGGGAGGTGCACATGTTCAGTCTATAACATACATAAACAGATAATTAGCTAGGTAAAATACATCCACTGGAGAGAGGAATTTTTTAATATTTTAAATAATTTTTCTGATTTTATCTCTCAGGATAAACTTTAGAAACAGAGAAACTGCTAAAGTTAAGGTTCCTATCTTATAGCTTAACACAATGATATCAGCTAAAAGACACCATTAGAAAGCTTTCTTTAAGAGCATAGTGGGGGAATTAACATTAGGCTCTTATATACACGTAGCAAGCTCAGTGCCTGTATGTATTTTATGTCTCATCTTTTCAGTTTACGTACTGTTTGGTGGAAATTAGTCATCTCCTCTTACCAGTGAGCAAGCACACTGTTATTCTGAGTGTTCAATTAACTTGCTCAACATCATGGGTTAATAAGAGATAGAGCAGGGTTCGAATTCAGGACATTGTGTCCCCAATGCTCAAACCTTTTTTTTTTCACATGATTCTCTCAAAAAGTCCTAAACATAGAATCAAACAAAACAGAAAAATGTATTAAAACAAACAGTGATATCACATATGCCTTTTACTCTCTCAGCAAGTACAGAAATGTTGAGAGTCCAAAATATAGGGTACTATGACCCAAAAGCTATAGGATAATATAAAATAAGAAGCATAGTCCTCATATTTAAGAGATCTTACAGTCTCGTTAGTGTCTTGTTTTAATTTAAAGCACAGATGTATGAAGGATGTCATATCAATATTTAGGAAAGAATGAGATAATATGAAAATGACTATATCAATATGACTTATACCTGCCTCAGATGCTTCAGGCTTACATACCTCCTGAGCCCTCTTGTCCACCCAAACGTAGGCACTCATTATTAGAGTTTGCAAACCAGGTATAGGGGGAGGGTGAGAGTGGATATGAGTGCCACACTGAATCAAAGGCACTTCTAATTATCTGTCTCATCTGTAAGAGGGAGTGGTGAGCATATAAATATAAATAATTTCTATTTATAAAATATGAAATACATACACCTTTGTAAATTGCATTGAATACATTTTATGACCATTAAAGGCAAAGCAATCTAACTTTAATGAACCACTTACTGATAGTTAGAACAGGTTATCTTGTGGTGCACTGTGAAGATCTGAGATTTCACAATGCTTACAGACTCACCGTTTCACGAGTCCTGGTAGGAAACACGAGACTCCTGGGCCAGAGATGAAGGATAGTTCATTACTCACAGCAGTAACAGGAGCCATGGTACCAGGACGTGTGCTGTGATTTTCTCAGCTCCAGTTCCCACAGGGCTACACACAAGAGGGTGAGATAACACCCACACACACTGTGGGTTATGTTACAGGTGAAGAACTCTGAGCTTAGGAAACCTGAATCCTTCACATGGGATGATAATCATGCCTGACGTTGCTCTGGAGCAAGACATCTTTCCATCCCAAGGTTGTTCTCTGTACAAACATCTTTGAAAAGAGTTCAGAGCAAAGGGCGGTCAGTGCCACTGCTTGCACGAGGTGAAGAAATGTGAGGGATCTATTGAGAATTGTCTCCTATACACACCTATGACATTCTTTTTGATAACTATAGTTTATCATTCTGCAAGGTTATTTTTTCAATATGCCAATAAGTATTCAGAACAGCACCCTAAGAAATGTTGTAGTTCTTTCAAACCCTGACATACATTTTAGCAAACTAGTGTAAGGAAAAAAGTTGCAATATTTCCAAAGACAGTACTTTTTTTTTTTGAAGAGGAGAGAAATTTTATTATTTCCATTAATTATTTAGTTAAGGACTCACTTCTTGCCTTTCTTCCTCTCCCTAGAAGATAATGGAGCAAGAGCTATAACTCTAACACATTGGACCAGAAAGAACTTGGCAGATAAACACAGTGTAGGGTAATGGGAAAGACAGGTTTTGGAACCAGACAAAATGGGGCTTAAATTAAAACTCAGATTCTTACCAGATACCAGCTGATTAAAACTTGCTAATCTCAGCTTCATCATCTTTAATGGAAGGATGACATTATGTACTTTATAGGATTATAAGAATAATGTATGGAAAAATGTTTATGGAAACGTGTGATTCTAATGCTTAAGAGATGGTGGTATTCATGGAAATAGGCAAAGAATCAGCGCCTTCACAGAGCTGATTGGAGATGTTTCCCCAGCCTGGATTGTACTGTGCAGACAAAGAAGTGAATCCTGAGGATGTTAAAGAGCTTGTCTGATGCTGAGTGGGGGTGTAAGTCTTTGCAACTACCTGAGTCCGGTTAGACCGCACATATGCATTATTTGGTTTCCCCCCGATCAGTGATTTTTATGACAAGGACAGTTGTGTGGCTCCAAGTTCATACCCAGTATCCACAACAATATGGGGACCAGCTCAGGAAAACCAGCTGTGAGCATAAGCCAGCACAACAGGGTCCTAAATCAGTCAGAGAGTTAATGCTGGTCAGCTCTAATTAACCAGATTTTAAAGACTTTAAAAAAAAACAAACAAGTATGTTCAAAGTGTGACAACTTGAAGTTGGCAGTTACAAGCTATTGAGATCTAGGTACCTCAAAGTCAAGTCAAGTTGGACTTGTCTCCAAAGCTAAAACATCAAAAATTCTATTTTTTTTTTAAATAGTTCCCATTTTGGTGTCTCTGTTTTTACTCTCAACCACTAGGGCATATGCTTGAAAATGAATTGTATTTATCTTTTAAAAAATATTTTATTGATTTTACAGAGAGAGAGGAAGGGCGGGGGGGAGAGAGAGAAACATCGACTTGCTGTTTTACTTCTTTACTCATTCATTGATTGATTCTTGTATGTGCCCTGACTGGGGATCAAGCCCGCAACCTTGGAGTATTGGGACGATGCCCTAACCAATGGAGCTACCCGGCCAGGGCCTCGTTTTATCTTAAGTAATGCTGTAGTAGTTGATTGAAATTGTGGGCAGCAAATTTATCCCTGTTCCTCACATTAATATTTTTGTAGTTATGGGTTTGTGCTCTTTTCTTTATGTACATAACACAGTGTTAGTAGTAGTCAGACAGAGAGGAGGGGTGTGTGTGTGTGTGTGTGCGCGCGTGCGTGTGTGTTGCAACTGTCCCCCTCCTGTGAGCTGAGACTTTAGTTACGTAGGGTAGGAGGATTTTGGCACACGTTCCTCTAAAGAAAACACAGTCGGATCTGAGGAGTGCCTACCTCTTACAAGGCCTCGATTGTGTGAGAATGCCAAAAAAGAAACAAATGCCGTTTAATTGCGACGGACGCTTGGTGACTAGTTCACAAATCTTTTATTTGTTTGGAGAAGTACGGCAGGAGCACTAAATTTTGTGTGCGTTCAGGGAGATGCAGACGTAACATACAGTAGGACTTAGAAGCCGGCGTAATTACCTGGGCTCCTGTCAAACTAATAAACTAATAGAGGCTTTCAGTCAAATCAGGAAAGACCAGAGATTTGGGAAACTCAAAGAAAGAGACTAGACGTCACGCCCTGTCCACTTTTCTTTATGCATGTATTTGACAGGCCAGTGGTCCCATGGAATATGGATCATATATTTCAAGTAAGAAAATCATTTTAATCTTTACGTAGGAGGGTCCTGGGCTTTAAAATCAATGTGCTTCTCTTCTTCTGTTTTCCTCCAGCTATGCAGGACATTTTCCCTGACAGGTACCCTAGTCTAATGCTCTTATCCTTCCACAGATAACCCTGGGCACCAGTGTCATTTATCATTTTGTGTATAATCCTGGGAACCATGTAAAAATCGAAGAAAACTTAAAAACTGTGAATCGCTATTGAAAAGGGTCTTTTGATGATGTAAAGAATTTGTCCTGGGGGCATTTTCACCAAACCCGGAAACTTGGGATACATTTCCCATCTGATAAGATCAGAGTTTTGTATTTGGGATATATTTTCAATTTTTAGTATACCACATATATAACTATCTAGTGTGTTTATCAGTGGTCTCTGAACTATAGATGGTAAGGAAGACCTTCTAGAAATTACGGCCCGCATGAAGAAAAGGCTGGGTAAACGATTAGCTTTACCTGAACAAGTGCGTTTCTGTTCACGCAGCCACGTGCTGGCGTATGATTGTTCATCTGACTGGTGCTGTCCAAGTCACTGGTAGCTAAACTTAGTATGTATGAATCATTGGTTCTACATAGAATATAGTGAGTGCACTTGAGGTTCTTAAAACCACTCTGGTAATGGGACTGAAATTGGTACTGTGGGTTACTTTTGTCTTTCTCCATTTCCCTTTTCAATAATAGCTTCGTTTGTCCAATCATCCACTCATTGGATAACATTTACGTATTTTGTATGTCCCAGGAAATATGCTGTGTATTGAGAATAAAAACCTAGGACGTAGTTCTTTTCCTGAAAAATGTCAGTGCTTAAGCAGAGACTCTAGATATAAATTAATTAAAACAATGTTGAAAATGATATAAATAAGTATATATTCAATGTCTGCTATAAATTCAGGGAAATATTTCACTGAAATGTTATGGAAATGGGAAACCTCACAGTAGAAATGATATTATGTTGAGTCTTGAGTTACAAGCAAGAGTTTGCCAGAGGATGAATAGAGGAAAATATATTAGGCACACAAAACAGGCACACTTCCCTGTGAGCTCTCTTTACTATAAAAGGGTTCAAACAGAACCACATAGATGGGATTGAAACAATTACTATTGTGGAGTTAGAATGCTGGGTAGCTGTTTCCTTTGCAGCGCTCCCTTCTTTGGCACAATGTGCCCTTGAAGACTCTATTTGTATGGTTCTCTCATCCTGGAAGGTTGTGTGTGTATATATGGCACTCCTTGATGAATAGCCGTTGTAACCACCACTGTGTACACTATTATAGCAGGGATCGAAGGACAGATCAAAGAGCGTCCCTGACAAGGAAAATCTAAAGGAGCTCATCACCACTAAACCAGTATTACATGAAATGTTAAAGGGTCTTCTTTAAGAAGAAGAAAAAAAAATATGAACAATAACACGTCAATAAATACATATCAATAATTGAATCTAAAAAGCAAAATAAATGAACAAGAAGAACAGAAATAGACTCATAGATAGGGAGAACATTTTGACCATTGCCAGATGGGAGGGGGTCATGGAGGGATGAGTGAAAAAGATGAAAGGATTAAGAAGTTAGTTATTACAGAACAGTCACAGGGGCAGAAACCACAGCATGGGGAACATAGTCAATAATAGTCTAATAACTATGTATGATGTCAGATGGGTACAAAATTTATCAGGATGATCCCTTAGTAAGTCATATTATGTCTAACCACTGGAGTATACTCACGAAAGTAAATATAATAGTGTATGTCAACTCTAATTGAAAAATCAAAATGATTTAAAAAGAATTTGTTCAATGCAGATATCAAAGAGTAAGTATCATGGATCTCAAAAATCTATGTAGGAAGAGCTTAGGAATAGCAAACTGATTGGGAATATGGCTGTGGTGAGGTTGTCCTGAAGCTTTTGCTAAACAAGTAAGCTGGTCTTACACAGTCGTAGCTTTGGAGGAGTTGTCAAAATAGTAGCAACCCTAAGACTCAACTCTGGCCACACTTTGGCCGTGCATGGGCCACTTTATGTTTCTGAAGTAAAGAATCTAGAAACAGGCGCTCTCAATGTATAAAGGAAATGAGAAAGAGTTGAGAAGTTTTCACCAACGCCCAATAAATAAGTGGAAAACTAATTGCAAATGGCAAATTGTAAAGACTGTCTGTTACCATTTACTGCAAAGCTGTTTGATGGCCTTTGATTAATCCCCTCACTCTCTGACTACGCATGGGACAGATTAAATATTCTTGTCACTAAGCAGGGCCGAGAGGGGCTGAGCCATGTAGCCAACTTTGCCAATCTACAGTATACTTGGAGTCTCGACTTTTTGCCAAAGTTGTAAGTGAAAATATCCAGGATAAAAACCATATACAGAAAAGAAGTTTTTCATCCACATTTCATGTAACATCATAGATCACTAAAGCAAAAAGAATTTTAAAATCTAATTTGCTTTTCACGAGGGATTGGGAAGCCTGGCAGGATTTTGGGTTCTTCAAGTATCGTGAGTTATTTCTTAAGTATTTTGGGTTCAATAAAATCCAAAATGCATTTTGCCCTGAGCACTTTCCCCCTTAATTCTGAAACCCATGTGTAATCGAAAGGAAATGTAATCCATATGTTTCTGATTCATTTACACTTAACTCATCAAAATATTTTTCTAGGAGCTATTTGATGTTGAAGAAGCATTTCGAGACTTTTTAATAAGCTTTGTAAAACCTTTCCCCCCCCCCCACTCCTTTAAAACAGAAGGCTGTGTTTTGCCAAGGAGAAATAAGCCCCAACACCAAAATATTTGGGTTCGGTTCCAAACGCTGAACCACAGAATTTAAGATAGGTTCTCAACGTATCCAGCTTGTCCTCATACCCCATTTTCTGGGTCTGGTTCAGCACGTAATATTCAGTAGAGTTGCCCAAGATGCAAATGGGACTCCTGTGACTTTACCACAAGATCAAAAGGAAGGATTAAAACTGGGAGCTAACAAGGTTGTGATGTTAATACAAAAAAATTCAGGGCTCTCTCACGCGGGCCATCATTTCAGCTCCAAAGGGAAATGAAGAGTTGAGTGAGAGAAGTCACCTCTTTTGGTCCGAATCAGAGTCAATTTAGAAGCATGGCCCCATTGCAGTTAAATTCTTCAGTGACTTTTTCAAACTTTCCCTGGCATGAACTGAAACTTCCCAATAGACTTATCTTTGCCACATATTGGTCCTGTTCCCCCAATTTTTCATTGCCATTCCTAGTGGTAATGATTGAAAATCTGAAGTTTCATAACTCCCCGTTCAGTATTCAATACAATTCTGGCCCATGATTCTCTCTGCCTTATTACCCACTGATCTCCAACACAAACCAGGACCTCAAGGCCATCAACACTTTGTACCATTTCTTCCTCAGATGTTGACCTTTGCCGCCTTTGCTTTAGCACGTGCCCATTGTCTTCAATTTCCTGTGTTTGTATGTGGATGTTTTTTTCTCACCGCCACAGAATGGTGCTTCTTTCAACTGCATCCTTTTAGACCCCAGTCTCTTAACTGTGGCATGATTCACACTTGGGATCAGATCATTCTCTTCTAAATCTGGGCGCCATAGTTTTCAGTCCTATGCATTTTCAGATTTCACATCACTGCCCTCTACCCACAAGATGCCAGTAGCACGCACCCCTTAGGTATGACAATGGAAAATGTCGTCAGATGTCACCAAATGTTCTGGGGAAGAAAGCAAAATTGCCCTTGACTGAGAATCACTACCCTAAAACTTTGTTGGTACTGATCATGTGGGCAATCCATAGATCCGTGTGTATTTTAAGCTTCCAAAGGCTGGCAGAGTAAGTATCGTGCTCAACTTTATATCCAGAACAGTGTGTTTGGTGATTTATATAACCCTGGTTTTGTGCAGTCACTAGGTATTTGCTGAATGCAAGTGCTGGGGAGAGGGCTGAGAGCATAGCCCAGTGACTTTTTGTTACACCTCCAGAGCTAGCTAGGACCTCAGCCTGCCGGGAAGATCCAGGATGAACCTCTGCCCCTGTTCTGCAGACATTGCCTTAAACAAAACAACTTCAGGCCTTGGTTATCCTGCAATCACCCCTACCTGGCCTTCTTTTTGCCCTAGCTGTTCTGCTGTGAGGGAAAGACAAGTATAAAACCTGGCCCTCTGGGAAGTCAACATCTAAGTGGTTTGGAAAGACGTATGACCACCGACCTTATAGGTCTTTGGAAAGACCTATAACCCACAGGTAACTGAGGGTTAGAGGGTAAGCTATATGCTCTCAGTAAAGTTGACAGATTCAGCAAAATAACCTGTAGGCTGCTTGGTTAAATTTGAATTTCAGATTAAAAACAAACACATTAGCATGGGTATGTCCTGTGCAGTATTTAGGACATATTTATGCTAATATTACTCATTGTTTGTCTGAAATTCCAAGTTAACTGAGCATTTTGTAATTCATTTGACAGCCTAACTGTTAATATAGAAATTCTGAGGACAGATATAAGGACATTAAAATACAGGGACAGGAAAAGCCATTGTTTGCTCATAGAAATTAGAGATGGGCCAGATTTTAGAGGATGGTATACATCAGGAATTAACAAATATAATTGTAGAAGGTGAAGCCAGATAATAAAGGTACTTGAAAACCATGCTGATAAATTTACATTTGAAGGGGAAAAATATAGTTCACTGAAAAGTGCCTTTTCTCATCTCCCGTTCTTACTGCACATTGTTCCTCTTGTGCTGTTCTGCCCATGGGAACCGCCTTCCCATAGCCTTCTAGGACCTTCTCCACATCCCTATGTGACATACTGGCCACTGCTCATTACTGGTCTCCTTCCCCCTTTTGATGATGAGCTGGCTGTCATTGCTAGTACTACCATGTCCAATACTGAATTTCCTGCCTTAGAAACACAAAAGCATACTCTTTTTACTTGCTTCAAATTTTGTTGCCACTTATAATTCAAGAGCAGGCAAACTTCTAAACCTGCTCTTGAAGACCTTGACCAGTCAAAGTCACCTGGTTTATTCAACGTGTTTCTCCCTGAGCTCCAACATATTTCTTCTTCCATACTTAAGAAGATCTTTTTGTTCATTGAGGTGGGGGGCAGGGTATAAGGGAACCAATGATAATGGAAAAAATTACAATGTAAAAAGAATATCTATATACTCTCTGCCCACTGTCCTTATTCCTTTGACCACTGGTCAGCATTTTCTCTAGGTTAGAAATTGCTCTCTGTCTGTGTGTCTGTCTGTCTGTCTCTTCCCCTCTCCATTAGACCCAGATCCCTCCTTGTATCAAGAATCAGTCCATCCTTCCCTCGGAAATCAGTCCCAGATTCACAAACCATAGACTGTACTGATTAGTCAGATCTGCTCCCCTGTTCTGAATTCTCGTAGCAACACGGTTGGGTTAGAAGTAATACGCCAACTGTTTTCTTATATTCTACTTTAACATTTCTTCCTTGTTTCATGGGCATAATTTTTATCTTTCTAATGAAACTGTAATATTCTTAACCACAAAGAGAGCTTATAAAAATATTTTTACATCTCCCATGGTGCCTGCCATGCTTCTGGGCATATAGCAAATGATCAAGAAATACTTTTTAGCTTTAATTGAATTAGCATCCAGGGAAAACAATTTAGAAAATAGTACATAATTCATATCAAATGTTTGGAAGTTTCTTACAGAGATTTTGTAAAACTTGTTCCAAAAATTAACCCTTCTTGTAATACTTGGAGTTTTTTTGCAAGTCAAAACATGAAAAATTTTTGAGTATCTTTATGGGGTCTAGTATTTAAAGGTCATGGGTTGATTATCCTCAGCCTAAGCAACTAAAATGACAATGACAATTAATTACTGTCTTGAGTGCCAACTGTATTCTGGACATTATGTTAAGCAGTTTAAGTGTACCATGCCATTTAATCCAAATATGAGGTATATACTGTAATTTGTTTTTCTTTCAAATAAGAAAATTGAGGATGAGGAAGTTAAAATGAGGTGACCAAAGGCACGTGACTGAGAAATAACTTCACTGGGATTCAAACTGCATTGTTCTGATTGCAAACCCTATATTCATTACTGCTGCACTCTGCCCTCTTTTCTAGCTTGGGTGAGCCAGTAAATGTATAGGTTTTTTGTATAAATTTTTAAAGGCCAGTGGAGGACTCATGAAGACAAGCTGAGCTCAGAAGTCCTTCCAGAAGAATTTCTCATCTATAACTTTGTGTAAATCCATCCTGACACCTTCTATTTATCTCCTGCTGTTTTCTGAAAAGGTTTTGATGTGGGACATATTGATTCAATTATTTTTTCTCCCTGGTTCTGACTGCTTTTGTTGTTGTTTTCAGCTGTCAGCTCTCTTTCGTATTCCCTAAACTCTTCCAGTGCCCTACTAACTGGTGTGGCCATTTTCAGTCTCTCCTGATTTGAAATATCAACACATCCTGCAAAGAATTATCACCTGTTGGGTAACTTTCAGCATGGCATCTATTGTGAAAAAAAATTCAATGGCTTCCAATGAAAACTGGTGAAAAACCAAGACCAAATATTATCAGATATTTTAGGTTTCTGTGTATGCCATCTTTTATTAGGAAATGTTCTCAAGGGTGGTATTCATATTTGATTACTTTTTGCACTTAGTTTCCTAGAGAATTCAGTACACTGCCTGCTCTGAGCAGATGCTCAATAAATACTATCAAGTGGGTAAGTACATGCTTTAACATAGAGGCTTAATTGTGAGATTGGAATGATGCTTCTTCCTGGTACCAAACTGCAACTTTTCAGTTATTAGTAATATAAGTCTGTGGTCCAATTAAAAAACAAGTTATTCATCCAGATTATTCTTAATTTTCTGATTATGCTGAAAGAAATTTATTTGAGATTCATGAAATTCTAAGTGCCTCAGGATAATTGATGATTCTTCAGAAAACCTGGTGAGATGGCAGATTAATACGTAACTGTTGCATAATTACCTTTACCTCTTCTCTCTGCTTATGGACTTCTCAGAATTATAACTATCTCTGAATCAAGGAAATGAAATTAACCCAGGAAAAGAAGGTCACTGACCTGAAAATTTGCAGTTTCAAATATATATATATATATATACATATATGTTATAAATATAAATATACACATATATAAATAAATTAAGGACTTAGTGATGCATTCACACAAGGAAGAGAACCTCACTGGCATGTTTACTCATGCAGGGAATGAGGACATATGTTGACAACACAATTCTGCCATAATTGTAAATATCAGCATTTGGTATTCCATTTAGTCCCTGAATAAAATCCAAATGTCGCCACACTTCATTTAGCGGAATATTCTTCCCCTAAGACTGGAAATGAGAGCCAGCATGAACAAAGCATGACAGGGCAGATCAGGTTAAAAACACACGTTCACCCACGGATGTACACACGCCTACACATGCACATGTGAAAGGAGACAGCTTTGAATGGTTACAGAAGCCCCCGGCTCTACGCTCACAAGTTTATCTCTACCTTGGCCACTAATCCACCTGCTCAGAATAGAACAGAGCATGTTGTGGTGAATAATTATGCAATCAAATAATTATTCCATGCCTCCAACACGACTCCTTTAAGAATCGAACTGGAAAAAAGACCAGCAAATATGTAAATTGGAACTGATTAGGGGATTAAGTTTCACTAAGAAAAAAAATTAAAAATTGGAGTAAAAACAGCCTGCAAATCCCTCTAAGCCAAGCCCTGTCTCTGAATTACAACACTAGCGCCTGTCGGCTGTGATAATTTCACTTCATTAAGTTCCAGATATAAATAGAGAGCCCTTTTTTCCATCCACCACTTTAAATAAGCATGGGCTGAAAACACAGGGGTTATTGATCCACTCAGCTGTTTGTTATTGGGGCTTTGGTCTTGCTTCATTGTTGCATTAGAAACTTTCAAACACCTATACCGTGAAGCCAGGGACAATTCACCTCTGTGGAAACCATTTTAAAGTTATTGTTTCCACTGTCGGAAAAATATTAAAAGAATAAAACTCATCAAGTATGCTACGTGCTAAAATGCAAAACAGACGTGTGTGTACGCTGTATGTGAGGAAGGCAGAGGAATTAATAAGAAAACTTCATTAAATACCAGTGCTTTGGGCACTAGTACCAGATTGCTTTATACAGCAAGATAATGTAAAATGTTATTTTCCCTGGATGTTTAATGGTTCACATTCAAAATATTTTTTCCCTAAATCAGAGGCTTCCATATTATAGACCTATCAGATAATATAGAATTCAGCTCCTTCAGAGTAACTACATTTTTTTGTGACCCAAAACTCTGAAGACTACAATTTATTACTTGAAATACCACTAATTCTAATCTTAAAAATAGTCTATGAAAAAAGCAAACAATTGAATTAAGAGGCCAATAAAAAGCACATTTTTTATAGTTCAAGGCCAATATCAGCAGATTTCTGTGACAGAGGTAGAATCAGGGAAATTATATTGGTACTTCTCTAGTCATTTAAAAATACAGCCCTTTAACAAATAAAACCTTCTCATAGCTCGTGGGCCTCCCAAAAACAGGTAGTATACTGGATTTGTCCCAAGGGTCATAGTTCGCTCATCCCTGGCTTAGCATATACAAAATATGAGTGCTTTACCATTCATATACAGTATGTCATTGTTCTCTAGGGTTACATCTGGCCACTGATGAGTATGGATAGTGAGTGTATTTTAGATTTAACCATTTATCTCAGACAACGTAAGTTCAGAAACATTGTAAGTCTTCAGGGGAAATGTTTACAAGGTCTTTACCTAATGTCAGTGGGCGTTTGTCCAGGTGACAAACTGACTTGGCACATCTTGGTACCAACCAACATGATTGGCTGGGTGCAGTTGGCAGCAACCTAGGGCTGAATAACAGAAAAAGGCCGTGGGTCAACAGTGAGGAACAGAGTCAGGCTGTGGGGTGGAGGGACGGAGGTGGCTCAGGACCTGGCAGGGCTTGTGCTTGACTCAAATCCGTTTGTTTTACAAATCCTTTAGTTTATTAGCATTGGTTCGGAAAATAGTATTAAGAGGCCAACACCCAAGGACAAGGTGATTCAGGAACTTGTTTGGGGGATCCTCAGCTTTATTAGTTTTAGGGTTCTATTAGTGAACAGATTATTATTTCCCAGGAACTTCATGAGTTTAATGGGAAGCCCAGTAAAGGAGAACAGAGAATGGGCTGTACGTCCACGTTGGCACTAAGTGTTTTAGAAGGGAAAGAGTCCCGTTCATGAAAAGAGGATGCTGGTCTTCCTGGTAGGCTCACGGGCGCTGCTGAAGGGCAGCGTGAAGCTTTGGCTCACTTGGCTGTCAGGAATTGCGCTCAGATGTTCAAGTGGTCTGTGAAGGGCTTGCCATCCGGCTTGCCCATGGCAGCAGAGCACCTTGCACCTTCCTCTGGGTGAACAATTCTGCACCACTACACTGTGCACCAACACTCACACGCAGTTTCACACGCAATTTTCTCACTGGCTTATGTATCTTCCTCTTCTGTGTTTGAACCCATGTCCCAGAGGCGGATAGTCTTTGGGTCTGTTGATGGATTTATAGTGTTAATTTTGGGTAATCAGACACTGGAATTTATTCATTCAAATCATGAGTCTCGGGCATCCTCTAGGTCAGTAGTGATGGCCAGAAATATAATGGAACCCACATACGTGATTTCAAATCTTCTCACAGCCATTTTAAACAAGTAACAAGAAGCAAGTAAAATTAATTTTAATAAGATAGTTTACTTTCTCTAATATATCCAAAATATTACTTCAACATGTAATTAATATAAAAATTAATGAAATGTTTTTCATGTTTTTGTACTGTTTTCATAATATGATGTGCATTTTACACTTACATTTCAATTCCGATGCCTAAAACTTCTTTGAAAACACTTGAGCTATATTTGTATTCCATAAAATACACTGTTTAAAGATGCAGCTGCTTACCTCGGCTCTTCTAAGCATCCTTAAAAGTTTTCCAATAACTTGATCAGTATTAGACTTCCCATTAAAGATCATGAAAACCAATAAAATTTCAAATTCTATTTGTTCATCCTATTGAAAGTATTTGAGGGGCTCAGTGGCCAACTGTGGCAAGGGGCAATAAACTGAACAGTAGCTTCTAGATTCTATGTTTTAAGCCCTCACTGTGCATCCAAATCACCTGTAAAGCTTATTGGACATACAACTAGTAAGTGGTGACAGAGAAAACAGCTCACATGTGTTGAGTACTCTCTATGCCAGATACTATTCTGAACAGTTTACCTTTAATAATTACTTGTTCCATCATTTTCCTGATAAGGAAAATGAAGCACAGACGTGTTCAAAAATTGACTCAAGGCTGCAAAACTAGGAAGTAACAGAACCCCCCACAAAGCTTGCTGTCTTTCGCCCTCTACTATGTAGGGCACAATACCACACTATATAAAGTCTGTAGGTTCCAGTAACCTCCAGAGACGATGATTTACTGTGTCTTGAATGAGGCTGTGAGGTCTATATTTTCTAAAACATTCGTCACTAATTGTGATGTACACTGCCAGTCTATATGACATCATGGTCAGCTTTCTTTACAATCCAACAGTGGGGAATAAATATTGATTGAAGTTAAATAAGCGGCCCGTCAGAAACCTTTGTTGAGGACTTAAGCATGGTCGTTAAAACAAAAGTCCTTTGTATCGGCCTGGATGTTTGGTGAAATAATACTGCATACCCCATGTCTGGTCCTTACTATTATGTTCCCTGAAGTTTCCTAATAACACTTAAAAGGATTAACTAAATCCTAAAGCAGTTGTAGTCAATAATTTTATAGTTTCTACAATAGAGTGTGTCCTGGCTATTTTGAAGATACCATGTAGAGGACATTGTTCTCAAGTTATGTGATTAGAGGATGGAATGGTGAGAGAAGAGACAAAATATTCAATACCGAGTCCTGCGATTTTCCCAATAGCTATAGCAATACACCACAGTCTCATGCTTTTAAGAGCTTCTCAATGTGCTGGCCCTGAGAAACTCTGCGAGGTTTGCTTGACATTGAGGTCTGTGAATTAAGAACATGACGTTCATTTATTCAGCAACAACTGGAAAGTGTGCATGTTTCCATGGAGACGGGTAAGCTGTTTCCTTTCCCACATTATGAGCACAGGCCTTTCTACCAAGTCTGATTTCCGTCCCGTCACCCAAGGGTTTGGTGAGATGGGGGAGTTTGATCCTAGGGTCTGGCCTGGCTCCAGGCAGAACAATAAAAAAAGACATAAATCATGGGGGAAAGAGGTTGACACCGGTGGGAGGGGAAGGGGGTGTGAAGGCGAGGACTTGAAATATGGCGACCACTGCACATCTGCAGAACACAGAACTCACTTACACCGGAAGAGCGCATCTTAATGAAAATGTGTGTGTAACCTCTGCTATTCATAGCACAGAGGCCAGTACACGTACCACTCAGGGACTGTAGCCCAGTGGCATTGCTGGGCTTTTGCAGGCAATCCTGATCCTCAATTTTATTGTTTCAAGATCTCACTCACTTAGTTTCTCATTGATTGCTTTATGCGTTCTATTCGTAACCATTTTTTAAACTCATGCTAAGTACAAGGCATCGTTTTAGATTGTGGGTTGGGAAAGAGTGTGAATGACATCCAAAATTGTGTGAGCTGTGAATCCTACTCTAAACGACAGAGGGGGATGAAGCAGGTCAAGAAAAGAATCATAGCGTGAGGTGGATTATTGACAAGTTGCCGGATACTTCCTGTGAAGGGGTCTGAAAATAGATATGGGTCCATACTTGGTTCTGAAATTGAATACCAATGAAGGACCGAGGTAGGGACACTTGCTCTATATTTATTCCATCCAAAAAGAGTGATTGCGATGTAAAATTAATTAACATCTGAAGTAACATCCCCAGGACTGAGACTCCAGAATACCGACCAAGGAGGTTCATTAGGCCTGTGAACTGATGACCTGGCCCTGGGCTCATTGACCTAATCGGCACCCCACCGAGGTTGGAATGCTCCCTGACTCTGGCTTCTGACTCTGGCTTCTGCCCTGTCAACGTAGGGACAGACCATTACACACCTACGTAGACTAAGAGTAACCAGACTGTGCCAACTCAGTGGGAGGGAAGTGGAAAGTGAGTTTTATAGTTAAATATGTATATTTTCAAAATAGATGTGATATATTGGTTTTGGAATTATTTAGAATTTAAATAATGGACAACTTATTTTTAGATGATCCCCTCAGTTAATACAGTTTTTTGGTTAAGACCTAGGCTTAGATTTCACCCAATAACATATTAAAATCTAAGAAGAAATACAAAGCAAAATCAGAAGGTTTTGTTCCCTTTCCTTTCCTCTTTTTTTCTTCCCTCTTCCCTCCCTTCTTCCCTCCCTTTTGTTCTTCCATTTTCTTCATTCTTTCAGCACCACAACTGATTTGAGGACTTGGAGACTTTAAATAAAGGAGAGATGAATTAATCTCCCCAATAAGTATCTCATCAAATATTTAAATCTCTGTTCACACAACTTCCACAATTCTTGAGAAGAGACAGATTTTATCTGTATCATCCCTATCATCTTCAACTCAATCAGGCTACTTGTTCAGCATTGGTACAGAAAGGAGTACCAGCCCCTGAGATTGCAGGCAGGGTCGTAAGATTTTCAGAGGTGCTTAGAGAGCCTTTGGAAACAGTTTCCAACTAGAGCACAATTCCTTTATTCACAACTCTTTGCTTGTTTTTACAGCCCACCCATTTTATAATTAGTTGCTTATATGGTGTCAGCTATGGACACTTGTACGCAGGTATTTCATCTTGGGGAAGGGATCCTAAGAAACACGAGTGGGAGGCAGGAAGAGTGAAATAGGAAGGAGAGAAAGCTGATCCCCAGTGTGCACAGCTGGCACTTGATCTTTTGGGGCATGTCCCTGTGCAGTTGCACAGAAGGGGATCAGAACCCGAGAGGTCGAAGACAAGGGTTTCTAATGGTTCTGTCTCCCATTTGTGAAGTCACCATATGGGATGTTCTCTTGCACGTCCTGGTCTGCACATGAGTCCCACTATGCAGCCGGTTGCTTGGGCATCTCACAGTGCACAGGAGAGAAATCCTAGGGAAGAAACCGAGGCTACTGGATGCCGCTCTCAGGGTGTCTGTGAGTAGCTAGAGTAAATGTGGACTGAGGAGACAGAAAGCTTAGCATAGCAGGTAGTTCAAAGTCTGTATCTGCCCTCATCAGTACAGGGAAGGTTTACCAAGGGCAGGGACCGCGTCTGGTCCCTGATTATGGCCCATGACCCTTGTCCAGGGACTTGAGTGTAGAAAGTGTTCCAAACACATTTGTTCCATGGAGTTGAATTGCGATTTTCAGAGGTTGGGGAAGGGCTGGGTTTGCTCCTCATTGACTTTACTTATGCATGTATGTTATTTGGATATATTTTATTTCATGCTATCATTTATTCATCCCTTTGAAATTTGCTGAATTTATGAGAAGAGAAATGCTTTAAACATTGACAACACAAAACAAATAATAAGAAAAGGTCTCTGTCCTCACAATTATATCAGAGAGAAGTTTCTATACTTTTAAAAAGTCTTAATAAAAATAGTTAGCTAAACCGATATGTGCTTCTGTCTCATGTGGGGTTGATGGAAGACTTTACACATTGATGATCATTAAAGCTGAACCCAGAAAGCTCATTAGGGGGCAACTAGCTTCTTTAGTCTCAGCTTCTTATTCCATTAAAACCATAGACAGGCTTCCTCCTCCAAATTTTTGGGTCAAAAATTAAATTTAGTTTCTTGAAAAAGAAATTAAACCTCAGGCCCTATGAGGCTCAAGTGAATACATATTGCTATTGATACATTTCAGTAGATTTTCCAAATTGTCACAGGATTTACTCGTGAAATAGTAAATTATGTGTGTTTCTTTTTGTTGTAGCAGACTTAAGAGAATACAAAAGTAATATTTTTCTTTGTTTCTCCCAACAAATCTGTATGCTTAACCTTTATATTGCTGTTTGAGTATCTTGACTCACTCATGGGGATATTAACAGCTCTTTTTAAAAAAAAATATTTATTTATTTTTAGAGAGAGGGGAAGGGAAGGAGAAAGAGAGGGAGAGAAACATCAATGTGAGGGTGAAACACTGATTGGTTGCTTCTCTTACACACCCCAATTTGGGACCAAACACACAGCCCAGGCATGTACCTTGCCCAGGAATTGAACCAATGATCTTTTGCTTTGTGGAACAATACCCAACCAAGTGAACCACACCAGTCAGGGCAACAGCCTTTCATTTCCAGAGAGAAAGGGGGAGGGAGAAGGAGAGGGCAAGGGAGAGGGAGAAGGCCCTGGACTAATGTGGATTAGCAACTGAGAGAGGGCATGGACTAGTGTAGGTCCATGAGCAGTAGAGCCTAGGAGGGGGAGAAAGGGACAAAATGGCAGCCGTGTGTGTACTGCATTCCCATGCAGCATCATGGGGTAGTAAGGGTTCTGATGGAGTTGTCTGTCAGTGCTGGGGTCACCAAAGACCAAGAACCATGATTTTGGATATTCCTTCTCAAAGATTCCCATGACAGACCCCAAACTGTTGGCCCTTCCCTATAGTTTTCTACATGAATAAGACATGTGGGCTCTTATGTTACCTGAGATAGGTAGTAGGATCCCTCTGTGTTGATTGATACCTTTTACTTCTATGCTGCCAAGAAGCACTTGAAAGAGAGATAATTTGGTAGTGGAGAATCACAAAAGTCATTTCTGACACTTGAGGAATGTAGAACAAATTGAATTTCTCCATTAAACTTGAGCCGTGGGGTCTATTTTCATTCTGGCTTTATTTAGGACAGTTCTAGTTTTCTGCATTATTTTTATTAAGGGGCTGATCATTTACAATTTATCTTTCTAAAGTGACACTAATCAGAAGTACCTGATTGCTCCAAGAAGCAGAGGGAAATAACCCACTCCCACCCCATCCCGGCATCTGTATGTTACTTCTGTGTAGTACATTCCCTCTGAACTGTTATGATCATTGTCACCAGTGAGCCTGGTGTAGTGTCTCATCTGTGACATCATTCAGCAGCCATTTATTGAACACAGCATGAATCAGTTTATGGAACCAATTGACACTAACCAATGGAGACAGTTTGAACATCTTTTGAAAACAAACTAACTTCTGACAGCAACCCTACTTAAAGGCATGTCCCGTTTTCCTTCTTTCTGCCCCATGCAGAGTAGATCCCAGAAAATTAAAGTTTGTTTAGCACCTAGAAGTGGGCACATGCCCTTTATTTGTAGGAAAAAATAGGAGTGGGGGAAATGGAAGGGGAAAAAAAGAGAAAAAAGGAGGAAGTGATAGACTGGGTAGGGAGGTGGGGAAGGTGTCGGGGAGTGAGCCTTTTCTGTCCCAAGTGGAGTAATTACAGCAGCTGCAATAACAATAACGTGTGCTCTTTACTGAATGCTTATTGTACCAGGAGTTCACCCTATTACCTCACTTCATCCCTACAGCAACTCTCTGAGATATGTAGTATTATTCTCCCCATTTGACAGATGAAGACACTGAGCTTGTGGACTTGGGCAGTTAGTTCATGGTTTCACTGCTGGGAAGATTTGATTCAGGCGCCTGTGAAGACCAGGCAGGTTGGCGCCATAGGCCATTCCCGTATCACCACACTGTGTTGTCTCCCTATACAGCAGATCTGTGGTTCACTAGGTACCTAGAATGCCCTTGTCATGTAGCCTATGCCACGTTATTTAATCGTTTTCACAATGTTGTGAAATGATTTTATGATTACCATTCCAATGATGAAGACATTGAGGTTCAGAAAAAAGAATGGAAGTTACCTCTGCTTCTTCAGTTTCCAAGAGACAAGTTAGAATTCAAGCCCAGGCTGTCTTTAGGCCCTGGAAGCCCCTGTTCTTTCTCTGTGCCAAATGCCTCTTTATAAAAGTAAAATGAACACTTTCCATTCTAACTTTATGGGAGCAACTAAAGATTCCCATTGTCGCAGTGAAACTCACTGTCATTTACCTCAAAATAAGGTGGTAATTTTAATTTGGAGGAATTTCCCTTTTGATTGCCTTCCAGTTCCAGATTTCTGAGAAGCGCCTTATTTATCTCCCTCTCATTGTTGGCACCCGAGACTGCATCCACAAGTACCCAGGGTCATGAAGTCCTCCAGTTATTTCCAGTATGAGGGGTTAATATGAATAACTGGTAACCTTTAATTTTATCATTTATAGTATGGTCATCCATTAACAACAGAATACAATTATTTTTTAGAGTAATATTAATTCTGAAAGTAGGACTCATGAATAAATTAGGAACTTTAAGCAAAATATTTTTAAGTTAAGATGTTATACATGTAACTATACATCCACGCAGTTGTGTATTATCATTATACTTTAAAAGTTCTTCTTAAAAACAAATGTGATAAATGGCTTAGTTATTATTTCAGTTTGGAAATAGGCAGCTACAAAAATAACATTTTAATATATTCCAGATTAGGCTGCATGCTATATTTGTAATAAGGACTTGTTTCCAACATTAGTTGGCAGATCACTCATATGAACAATTATCCAAATAGCTATTAGGATATGATTGCAGTCATTTCCAGGCAAAGTGGGGTTGCCAGGACTAAGCCTGGCTGCTGGTTAGATTTTGGTTTGACTTTTGGAGAAAGCCACAAGAATTTGTCAGTCATCTTGGCTGTAAGGGAGTCTCCCTGTCTTGAGGCTAGTCTCCTTCCTACTTGAAAATAGAGGCAAATGTGTTTCTTTTTTGTTTTGTTTTTACAGTTTTACATGATCTAGAAAAAAAGGAGGAAAGGAGAGAGAGGTGAAGAGTAAAAGAGGGAAGGGGTGGATTGCACAGGAAAGTAAAACGAAACATGGAGTTGGGGCAGGAGTCGAAGGCTTCACGTCACGGAGAAGCCTGGATGTAGTGGACACGCGTCCATAGCCACACATGGGTCACTTTGTGAATACTCTCCACAGTAACACCTCTGCAGAGAGGTTCATACTTCGTGTAATTTATAGAAGTGGGTGCCAAAAAGAAATGGTGTTTATAGAAATAGAGAATCAAACTTTTTCCTGTTGCCCATTCATTATGCTTCTGCACAGTTTGGCACCTGGGGATCCTGTTGGTTAATCTGGTCCAACACTCTAACCCAAGAACAGTGACTCCCTTAGACTGGGTGAAGAAAAGCTCCCTTTGTGCTCAGGTCTAAGGCTGGTGGAAAGATTATTTGGAAAGTCCATGTGCTTCATGGGAGTGGGGTGATCCCTCCCACAGCTGCATGATGATGGAGGCTCACGACAGGTCTCAGATTCCACTCATCAACCCCCAAAACCACTGTCCCTGCCACAGCTGGAAAGGTCTCTATTCTTCTTCAGATTGTGGGCTGAAAGGGCAAAGCAAACACATTTTTTTCTTTCAATGTAAAGTTATCAAAGTCCATCTTGCTGAAGACGTCTCCAGTGCACTTTACCAGTCTGGGTCTCAAAGACGAGTTATCCAGAGGAATGATCTTTAGTGGATAAACAAAACACCACAGACTCTGAAATGTATATTTTTCTGATCTAATGTCAATGGAATGAGGCTGTTTAACTTTGCATAGAATCTAAGGATCTCCAATAGTCATGTAGTTGAGGTTCTTGCTTCCAGAGATTGTTATCACAAACAACGTAAAAGGGTTGATGGTCAGCAGTGGGCTTGGTGTTCTGTTCTGACCACTACTGATAGTGGAATTCTGAGCATTAGTAGAAGTGAGTCAAAGGCTCATCCTTCTAACTCTCCTAGGCCACTCTTGGTGCAAATTTATAATTATTTTCACCTAACATTTCTTGACCTCTCACCATGTGGCAGGGCACTAGCTTCTTACAAAAGCATTTCAAATGCATGTTCTCTTCTAATGCTCACAGTGATATTCGTTGGGAGGTATGATTATCCTCTCCATCTTGTAGCTATGGAAACAGGGTGTGAGAGAGGCTGGGTAACTCATCTAAGTGTATAAGGAGCGTATGATTGATGCAGGATGCAGACTCAGGTATTCCAACACCAACTCCAGTGTTACATGGGTTCTTGGTCATCAGGAGTTGTGTAATGACCTGTATTTTGAAGAAAGTTTTCACAGATGTTATCTCAAGAACCACAAAGTAGTTGTTTTGAATGTGGTGGGAGCAGAGCTGTGACTGAAGGGAGACCATCTGCCTCTAATTTTTAAGCACCAATTTCTTTTCTTTGTGCCCTGGAAGTCACAGTCTTTCCCGTCATGACCAGCGTGGAGGAACATATGAAAAGATTCCAAATTGGCTTGAAATGTAACGCTTGTCCCAACAGGTTCGGGTTCTTCTTGGAAAGATACATTTAAGATGAGATATTGTTCTTATCTATTCCCTGGAAGAAGGGGGTGAGGGATGTTGAGAAAAGACAATGACTAGGAAAAAAGAGTAACTTCTAGAACAAAAGTCATGGTGGGCTGTGCTCCAGCTGAGTTACCGGGAGATTCTTTTCCTTCTTGTCTGATGTTTTCCAAACACCATGGTATTTTCAGCATTTCAATTTTGTCACAAGACACATGTAAAATACAACTAATAAAATATGTGTAAATAAAAGATATTGAATCAACACTTATATAAAAATGGACAAAATGAGATTTTTTGGAAAAACTTATCTTAAAAAAAAAACCTTAGATTAAAAAAATGTTCCATTGTTTCATAAAGGGCTCTTTAAAATAGAAGTCACCATCAGTGACAGTGGGACTGGATTAGAAAGCATGTAGGCATTTCTGTTTAATTCAAAGGAAATCTTGACTTTTTTTTTTGCCCAAGAATGAAAATATGCAGATATGAAATTAAGGGTGAAGAAAGTTTAAAAGATAAGGCATGATTGATTCCTAAGTCCCAATAGTCTAACTATTTTATGAGATCACACCAAATGTCACTGAAAAGCTACATCACATTCTCTGGAATCTGTTTTTTTCTTCCAAAAAAATCCCAGCATTGGCCTGGCATTATCTCATTTTGCATTGTCAATTAGAGGGAAGCATTGGGTTCTGCTTGCCATGGTCCAGATTCTTCTTTTTCTAAATGTATCACAGTCATAGGAAGCTCACGTGACTCCTAAGGTCAAGGGTATAATCAACTATAAAGAGACTATGCCCTCCTGTTTTATATAAATTCTTATTAAAATCTGCAGTCGCCTGGGGTATAATGATATTCTGCATGCACTTTTTCTTTTTCATAACTACTGCCGAAATTAAACTTGGAAAAGAGAGGGAAAAGATTGATATTGTCGGTGGTTGGGGTTTGCATTTGACATTCCTCAAATAATGGGATGTAATATGGTTATGCTGAAAACAGATTGATTTTTCACAATTTTCCCACAGAGGTAATGGGGAACAGACTGGAGGAAATTCCAAGGTTTCATTGGGGGAACTATTTGCAACACAACTGAAGAAGAAAACAAACTCAAACCATCCTTTTGTGCAATTTTCCCTTCAATATTTTTAAGTAGGAAATTTGCTAACCAATTTGTTTTCATTCCTGCAAATTTCAGAAATTTGGAAATATTTTTAGTTTTGCAGAACAATTTCAGAAAGTCTACCAGTTGGGTGAATCGCACGTGGTAATAGTTAAAATAATGGTGATAGTAATAGAATTTAGATAATATTTTCTTGTCAGGATTTAAGGTATATGTTTTAGAATCTACTCTTTTTTCCCCCAACTCCCCTCTTCTCTGCTTCCCAATATTCTATCAGATGCCAAAAAATAGTATCAGTTTGTTACTATTATTGAAACAGCCAAAGATGTTGTGGCATATACCCAGTGTGACCCAGTCAGTAGTGGCAATGCTGGAATCCCTCCTGCACCAGCTTACACAGGCTTTCATTAATGCTAATGAAAGGAATGTACCCGTGAATTTAATTTCCTATTGCTTTGCAGGAAGCCCATCAACTCAGTTTGTTAGAGCACAGTGCTAATAGGGCCAAGGTCACTGGCTCGACCTCTGACTGGTATCTTTAGCTTTGTATTTATAAAATTTCCTTCTATTTCTAACCCCAGACAATGGACTTGCCTAGAACAAAACTGTAGTTCAATTCATATTATGATCAGAGTATGGATGTTTTGTAGAAAACCCAGCTGCACAACTGCGAAGGTAATTCAAAGTCTTTGTTCTAAATTCCATGTATCCAGAATAACAATAGCACTAGAAAAACAAGCCAGAGTTAGTGAGTCTGCTTCCTTGTTTTTTATTAATAAACCTTCATCCACCCCCCACTAAGTATATCATTCTATATTCCTCATTGCCCCAAATCCCCAGGGTACAGCAAAACAGCTCCAGGGAGCCTCAGAAGGGAGGTAGATGCAGTTTGGGGTTTCCAGTCTCAGTCCTTGGCAGTCTTTTGGCAGGCCCTGGAAGGAATGAGTACTGAGGATTCAGAACAAAATGAACAACATAAAGTGCCTGGTTTATGTGTAGGCATTGTCCTGTTCCCCTTTTCAAACGGAGTCACGTCTTTGATGCACATATCCCAATTTAGCATCCTCTCTTTCCATTTGCTTCCTTTTTTCCTAAGGCATGAAAGATCTTTCCATTGATGGTGGCCTGAAGACAATTCTGGACATGTTCCAAGGACCAGGCACATTGTCCTGTGCTCTTGACCATAAGTATAGCTGGAAGAGGACGCAGTGACAAAATGGCACTTTCATAAGAAATCTATGATCTACTGTCCATAGAGAAAGTAGATAGATATATTATTGGAACATCACAGCACAGGCCATGAAGCATCTAGGAAAGGAGTCAGAAGATCATGTGGTTAGAAGATGCCCCCCTTTTGATCTGCTCACTTCCACCAACTAATGATACAGATCCTGTTCCAGACTTCTCTGGTTAGACCCTTCTGCCTCTGTCTTGGACATGTTCTTCTCTTTTCTGTCTGGGTAAAACGTTCTTGGATCCTATTTTCTCATGGGGCTACCCCCAGCCAGCTTTCATGTTAGAAGACAGTCTTGTCAGCTAATTGAAATTCCTTCCTAGGCATTGCTATTTTAAGTTGATACTCCTAGAGAAAACAAAGGATTTGTCATAAAGCTATAAATCATCAATGGATGGAAATTTAGATCCTAAAAGAGCCCAGCTTAGAGGAAATATATTGAAGGTGGAGAATCTTCCCTTTTGGGTCCGTAAAAATCATACTATGTAGAACCGATGTGTATCTCCCACTAATTCATAAAGTGAGTTCTGTCCACAAATATGTTTGACCTCTTAATGTACACTTGAAGTTGTTCAGGATGAGGGCCTTGAGGGCAAACTAACTTTTGGCTCTGAGATGCCCAGATGGGACCTCTTTATACCACTGGAAGGGGCATTAGACCCAGATCACTTTTCTGCTTAGAAAACTTCCCCAATATTTTATTCCCAGAGCAAACATGATTTCTATAGTTTTTCTGTTGCTTTGCTGGCAAGTCAGCCAAGTGGAGTACATTATTTCACAGTAAAATAAACCTTCCCCTTTTTTGTTCCACGGGAAATTACTCAGTGTGTAGCACAGCCGTGTCCCCCTCACATTTCCACAAGGTTTGCTTCCCTTTATGATTGTGGATCCTGCTGTGTTTAAGAATGATCAAAAGTCACAGGAGCCTGGTTTTCATCTCTCTTCTTTTGTTACTTCCTACTCTCCAGTTTCACTTACCTCCTGCTCTCTTTCCCGTCTGACCAACATCCACTAACAATAATGACTTAAAGTTTTATCCACAGAGACATGCCAGGAGTGAGTTGAGTGGATAAGTGACTATTTTATCAGGGAGTGCCTTTTTCATAAGAAATATGAATGAGAATTCATTCAACTATGGGAACACATATCATTTCATTGTATCCTTAAGAGAAAACTTTCGGGTTCCTTCCCCATTTTGAGGGCCATGTCAACATGGCAAGTGATCAGCATCAGCAACTACCTACTGGGCAGAGAGAATAAAAAAAGAAAATAAGAGTTCCTGAAACACTGTATTCGGTTTGTCTTATAGGTGCTCCATAATTATTAGTTATTAATTGTTGTTTTCTCTGATTGTGGTGGTTGAAAGAATTGTGTTCTGCTTTAGATGTTCGATTACCAGTCCTTTTTTTAAAAAAGCAAAACTGCTATATGTTTAAGAACCTAGAAACATAATGTGATTGATGTCCTTTAGTGAAGAATATGATAGTCATCAAAAGAGTAAGTTGGTGACTTTAAAAAAAAATAATTCAAACAAGAAAAAGCAAAAGCAATGGGTTACTAATCCAGGTGCCCAGTTACCTTAGGTAATACACTAGGACCATACACTAATGGAAGCATGTTTTGGGGTCAACCCTCCCATAAAGAAGTTAAATTTAATCTATTCCACTGTCACAGTAAGTGAACATTATCTTGAAAGTTCATCTTGTAATGCCTCTTCTTAATCAATGAGTAAGAAAATTTAGATAAATGCTACCAGTTATTCCCTACTATGCATAATAAAAAAAAAGTAATTCCAAGTACAGAGCCTAATAATGATGAACACAAATCATCATCTTTGTATACAAAACACAGCATATTGTCAAACAGGTTTCAGAATTAAAATATGTAGTGTGTTCCTCTTCAGAATTCATTAAGGTTTCATTGCAAACCTGGGAGAGAGTGGTTCAAAAGCAGTATCTTCCATTTATGACTGAAGGGTTTAATTGTGTTGATCTGTGGATATGGAATCTTCATCCTGTATGCCAAGCATATCTGCTTAATTAACACTAAAGAGAGAGATAACAAAGAAGACAAACGAGCAAAAACTCGCAGACACAGGCAACAGTATGGTAGTTACCAAAGGAAAGGAAGATAGGGGGAAGTAGAAAAAGGTAAAGGGGATTCATTTTATGGTAACAGAGGGAGATGACTCTGGGTGCTAGATGCACAGTGTAATATACAGATGATGTATCATAGAATTGTACACTTGAAACCTATGTAATTTTATTGAACAGTGTCACCTCAATAAATTTGATAAAATCTATAAAAGAGAGAGAGGTACCAACGTGGCATTTATGGAGCATGTTGCGCTGTGTAATAACTTTACTAGGACATTCTAGAAAGGTTCATTGTATAAATTGTCATCATAGGTAAAGTTATTAAAATAAATGTGTATGTGTATTTAGGAGGAATGTCTGACTTGAGCCTCCTGTGAAGTTTTGGGGTAATTGGAAAATGTGAGAATTCTGCCCCAAAATATGTTTGCCTTCCAAAGGGCTACTATATCATCCTCAACACCAAGGATTTGCAAACTTACATTCTTTCTTACAAATAAAAATCATTTTACCCCACTGCCAGCAAAATGGTAGCTTGTTTGGACCTGTAATACATAAAACAGATAGATGCGAAGAGAATCTCTCAGGTTGAAGTGAGATTGATGAGTTCAGGGCAGCCTAAAGTTACTAACCTCACGCTCCACTGATGAGTCTTTGATGGAAATGGGAAGGGGAGATGTTGGTACCAGTTACCATTATTGTGAAACTGTGAAGCACATATTTCCCTTGGGTACGCTATTCAAGGTCTCTTCCTTATTGTGTTTACTACTCATAGTTCTTATGCTGAAGAAAAGGAAAATGTCATCAGTTTCAGACACACTGACCTAACACATGAACGGAGAGGGATGGCGTAGGGAAGTAAGGTAGATCTTCAGATCCACACTAGCACTAGGAAGGTAAGCCCAGCCTGGGTTCCCTGCAGTGTTCACTAGCTGTAGCCTGGCAAGTGACTGACTCTCCCTTGTTGCTATCTGTCAAATGGAGAGGATAATATATAGGGAGAGTCCAAAGAGATAACATATGGGAAGTACTTAGCCCAAGGTCAAGCATAAATGAGGTACATAATAAATATAAATGTTAATAAATAAAGTGCCTGAATGGAATAGGAATATAGCAACAACTCTGCAAGATTAAATTAGAAATTATTCAGTGAAGGTATGCTCCACCTCTTAACTTCGGGCAACATTATTTTCTCTAACATGGAGCCAAGAATATTTAATGCCAAAATAAAAGATTATTTATGAAGCTTATCACTGTCTGGCGAGTTTCCATATAGTAGCTAATGAAGACAGAAGTGGGTAATTCATTATCTTGCTTATTAAGGGGTGAAGTATTTACCATTTTCACTTTGTTCATTCTTCCCATTGGTCTGATGATTCTGCAAATTAATTAGCCGTACCCCTGGTTGTAACTTGTGTCCACCAATTGAATAAATGTAAGTCGTTCATTAAGGTGAGGGAGGGAGAGCAGATGATGAGGTGATATGATATCCCTTATTGTCTTCAGAATCTGAGTGTTGGCAGTTAATGGAGGAAAGAAAAGCGTACAGAAGATCAACTTTCAGAACGTTCACTTAGTTAAAATCACATCCTGTAAAGCTCAACATGATTCTTAGCACAGACTAAACACTCAGCAAATAAATGTAACCATCACATCATTATCATCTCTGCCACTATCCTCACTCGAATGCACCTCTCCAGACTGAAATCGTGTTTTCTCCCCAACAATTCAGGAAATTCAAGCCGCGTCTATTTTTAAAAGATGGAGCCTACTTATATGGTACCCACACAAACAAACAAATCACTCTCATGGCTAAGGCAACTGAATTTTTTTTTTTTTAAAAAAGACAAAGTAAACATTGCATAGACAGATTAGAATTTTAAGTTTTAATAAGCTTCCCAAAGACTGTTCTTTAAGGCATCAGTGGACTTTATCGTGCTGCATAATTTTCCTGGGTTTCTGCACTATGGTCCACAAGTTTAGTCATGAATAAACTGAGAGGCTGGAGCGGCTTGACTGAGACAGGATTGGAGGGATGTGAGAAAATGAGGAATGGACTCCAAGGTTGTCAGGCTGAGGGGGAGTTTACCTTCTGACCCTGCCTGTCACTAATACTCTGGGGAGATTCCTGGAGAGTCAAGGTAATGGTTTGGTGATGACCTGAAGGAATGGATGGATGGGTGGATAGGTAGGTAGGTAGGCAGATACATAGATTGATAGATATAAATAGATAGATAATTTATACATATATCTCTAATATCCATTTTACTTTTTCTTTGTAGCTATAGCTAATTAATGAAACCAGTAATCAATAAGTAGATAAATGAAAGAAAACGATCTTAGCATGCTAGAGCTCAAAATGTTGCTTCTGTATTTGGCAATCCAGTTGACTACCAACGTAACTTGGTTAGGGTACCCTGCCTTAAACTTGGAGGTTAAGGGGTTTGAAACGAAAAGGGGAGTGATGTTAATGGTTATCTGTGTTCACTGTGCACTGAAGCTTTTTGCAAAACTGGGTGAGATTTCTTGGCTTGAGGTTCCTGTCACGTCTCCAAGTTCAAGCTTTATTCCCAGAGGCCCGTGGTTTGGAATCCCGGTCTGGAGCTGGCACTCCAATTCGCCCTGGGCCTGCCACAGCGAGATTGAATTTGCTGTTTCTGGACTGATGTGCTGAACAAGGTCCTGGTGCCTCAGGTAGGGATGTTTGGCCATGGAGGAAGAAATCTCTGTCCGCAGTCTCCTTTGCTCAGAGAGGGGAGCCACCCATTAGTGTGTGTGGAAACTACAGTGCAGGCATTGACCTCCTGTATGTAACATATTAACACACTAGTGTATCTTTCTTCTGTGGAAAAGAAAGTGTATTTCTTCCCCCAGGGATGTACACATAGAGGAAATACAAAGTTAGCAGTAAGGTCATAGAAGCGGCCCTCCTACAGTTCTGGCACCATGGGAGTTCATGTTGCCAGTTTCCAATGCATTTCTCAAAAACCCTCTTAGCCTTTGTCAATTTCACATCAATTATGACAGCATGTTTATAAACGTAAAATAAGAACAACGTCGCAATCTTTAAAAGGGTAAGCATTTAACATACGCTGTGTGTGACAGCCATTTTAATAAAAATCTAATCTGAGAGCATCATAAAATAATCCAGGGAAGAAGTGCTATGGGGAATACAGACTAGCATATTACTTTAAGTCCTGTAAGTGCTGTGCTCTTCCCAAAACTATTGTCAAAATTACAATTTTGAAATGCTCAGTTTCCTTCTCTTCCTAGTATTCTCTGCCACATCAATGCCCCATGTTCCCTTTTACCCAGCCTGCGTCAGTGAAACTCAGAAAGGTTGACTTCAATCTGCCCCCCACCTCAAACCTTCCCAACATGGGTCATTGTTGGAAATTATCCCATTAGCGGTTCACAATATTCAATTCTTTTAGTCTATTTTATCCAGGAAAAAAATTTATTTTGCCACTCCCCATGTCCTCTGCCCTCCCAATTAAACTTCATGTAGAATTGTTTCATTTATTTGGGGTGGGGTGGGAATTTCAGACCTGGGGGCAGGTTTTGATGCTGTGACATGAAGGAGAGTGGACCTGATGGAATGAGTAGTCATCTTTAGGTTCTACCTGGGAATAAAAATTGCATTGAGGCTTTTCGTCCTGGTTGATAGTCATGTCCTACTTCTGTCCCCAGATGATCCTAAAAATCATTGCTTAAAAAAAACAGATATGACCCCTTTAACTCATTCAGGCTGTAGATTTTAACTGACTGATAACTGAAATAAAGACAGTGCTATGTAGGAAGACATAATTTGCTCAGTATTCTCAATCCTTGGTTTTACTAGAACATTCTAGAAACAATTAGTAGCCATTTAATTAGACTGAGTTACACAAGTGGCCCTTTAAGGTAAAAAAAAAAATCTTTCTTTTTCTCTTTGAAAGCATTTGGCTATTGATTCAGAAGGAAGAAAGGAGATGATATATTTGGGGAGAATGATTTCTAGTCAATCCAAATAAATACATTGCAATTAGGTTCTCCTTTAGTTTTTAAGGAGCCTGGGAGAAGCATGTGGGACCCTAAGTCATACAGACTCATGTATCGTGAGTACAGTGCTAGAAAAATTTCCTCTTAACTCATTATTAAACACAATCATAGTAGAGTTGCCCTCACACTACAGAAGTTTAAGGCATACACATCACAGAACAATCTAGCCCAAATTTCATTTACTTATGTGGTCCCTATAACTCTTCATTTTGGACCATATATATATATATATATATATATATATATATATATATATATATATATATATATATATATATATATATCTCAGAGATTTGATCCATCCTGAGTTTTCAACCATTATCTTGCATGGACAGCTCCTGAATTACATGCTGTAACTACAACTTGTATTGAATTCCAGATCCACATTTTCAATTTCCCTCTAGACATTCCTGTTGGGAAGTCCTTCCTTCAGCTCAAGCTAACCCTAAACCAGTATTTTCCATCCTTCCTCTAAAATTGCTTCCACAGGTACTCCTTTGTAGATTTGTGATTCCCGCATTCTGCCAGCGTAGACTTATCTATAACTTTTAATTTGATCCCCGCATTTATTCAGTTGGTGAATTCTGTTACTGATTCCTTCCAAAAAAATACTGTACTTGAATTTTCCTCTCCATTGTCGCATCAGGACCATGTTTTCCTTTCATCCATTGTTGCCTTCATAGTTTCCCATGCTAACTGCTTTGTTTCCATTCTTTGGGGCGTTTGTTTAGCAATATTATGGACCACCTTCTATAATGTCATATAAACTTGAATTTTTAGAGTTGTATTATCTTAAAGCATGATTTTACTTCCCCATTTGGAGTCTAAGAGCCTTCAAGAACTCCCATTAATCTGAAGACACAGCATAGCTCAAAATGCTTGATCTTTGCTGCTGGTGATCAAACCAAATGAGGTTTTGTTTATTATTATGGGTCCTCATGCTCATTAACATCTTTAGCTGAAATTTGAGAACAGACTGTTGAGAAAAAGTCATGTTGGGTAATGTGACTAAGAAGCAGTTAAGAGGGGATTCCACAAGTACAGAAAAAATACACGATGTGCTTAGCTAGAAAGATGAGGTTTCTCTTTCTTTTTCAAGTGACTATTAGAGAGGAAGAAGCACCTAACATAAAAAAGTCATATGTTAACATGACATTTATTCATGAAAGTACCAAACACAAATATTGTTGTAATAGCATTTTTAACAAAGGAAAAAAATGAAGTATCCCAGCAGAAGGCCCCGTGAAGTACCGCAAGACTTTTTCCACAAAGACGACTTTATAGTGCTATGAATCACAGCCGTGTGAGCTTATCTATAGCAAAATAGAGCCAATGGTTTTGGTTATTTTAATACACATGTTATCCCCACCTACAGGTCTTGTTTAAGACTCATAATTCCCACCTTACTCTACAATTAAGTTGTGCAGACTGTTCTAAAACAGGCAGTACCGTCATTAGAATATGCACTAGGCTTTGGTCCTGCTGAAAATACCAAATGCTTGTGGGCAATCTTAGTGACCACATGCTGAGGCCGGTTGCAGAAAATTCCCAATCTAGGTTACTGTGCTGGCAAATGCCCTCTGGTGAAACACAGGCACAGTGTTGAGTTCCATGTGTTACCCAGGCAGGGGACACGTCTTCCCTGCAAGCTCCTGGATGACTAACTTAAGAGGGTGAGATGCCATCTGCTGGAAACTGATAATATGGACTATTGACATGCTGCGGTAAGACTCGGGCTGTGCCTATCGGCAGACCTGTAACATTGATGTTCTTCATACTTCCATTCCCTTCCTCTACTTTACATGGGTGGTGTATGTAGAGAGTTATTGAACTAGTTAGGAAAACTAGGTTGCTCTATTCCGAACAAACTCCTGTTTTAAGATGTAAATCTGATTTAATGATAATCTTTTTAGGATTGGGGAGACTAACAAGAGAGGGAATAAGCCCAAAGCCAATGTATACTCAATTGTAAGGCACATCTTAATTGTTAAAATAGAAGAAAAATGTACCTTAATATTCAAGAAAATTAGGTACTATAGTAGCAGCTTTCAATTTAAATTGACCATGAGCACAGCTGATACATGGAAAATGTTTGCAATTTGGTTAATTAAATAGGGTTAATGTATGATGGTGCTTCGGAGTGTTTTTGCTTTATGCAACGCTCAGCGGTGTAACATAGATATTTCCAGAATTTAAACGTGACCAGACACAGTCCACGTGGGTCTTGGAATGAGTTAGCAATCCCGAGAACATTCTGTAGCATTAAGATACAGACTGACAAATTCCACATGTGCCTGACACATAGTAGGTGGCTAATAAATTCTGACTGACATGTGGGCTCAAATTTAGTGTCGAGCTTATGGGTCTGTATGGACTGTTGTAAATGACTCTTTGGGAGCCTCCAATGTGTATTGTTTATGTGGGTTTATCCGAGCAGAGTTGTGCTTTGAAATGTACTTGAGAATGATGACTTATCCGATTCTGCCCTACCGTTAATTAAAGTGACCGGAATTTATTCTAATTCTTACAGTGCACAAAATGGAAGGTAGTCTACCTGCGTAGGTGATTACATTGATCAGAGCGCTTGTATGGCCTGACAGTCGGATGGCTATGGAAGATGTCCAGGCTTACCCGAAAATTGTTTACTTGTTTAGACTCTGATGTAATAATTCTGGTCAGATTAATAACACAACTGGTGGATATGCTGGCTGCTTAAAATACACCCCTCTGTGATAAAGAGGCTCTTTAACAGCAGGCAAAGGAGAAGTGTGAAAGAGTTTTATTATCCCTTCCAGCTGCTAGATAACACAAAGTCAAGCCTTATTCCATAGTCTAAATGACCGGGTTAGGGTGTACCTGTAGTGAGGGGAGAAAGCCACACTTACACGTGGTTAAATGATTCTCTCACCTTTGTGGTGTAAAATAGCACTGTACACTCCTTCAGAGCATCCCCACATTGCTTTGGGAGTTTGGTCTGTGATACCACGTAGCAATCTATCTTTCTTGTTTTTCTGGTCTAGTAACCTTAACCGACGTGGTTCTCTCATGCTTCTGGCACTCCTTTTAGCTTTATAGCAGCTCTAAGAAGACATCCACCTTCTCTCTTCCGTTGCCTCCCTGGGCTATCTCTATTCCTCAGAAAGTCTTCGCTTTGCTATGTTGACCATGCTCAACACCCATGAAGAAAAGTCATGTGTCTTCACGATGTCCGACTGGATGCTGCCTGGGGTCCCATCTCACTCTTCACACAACTCCCGACTCTCCTGTGCCGCTGGGGTTCACAGGTCCCCCTATTAAGACAACACTGTGGGTGCCACTGACAGGTTTTCTCTTCCCCACGAGCATGGCTGAAATCAAGACTACAGACTGACAGCTCTTCTCCTTGCTTGTGGTTCAACTCGAAACCACAAGGTCCGGAGGCACATGGTTTAGATTCGGTGTCTTTCTCCAGCTAACACGAACCATTTGTTCCAGCAGCGTTGGTGTCTGTTTGAGAATAAGAGACCTGCCTCAGTACTCCCCAGACAGCCAAATAAATTCTCTTGGCTTCAGGACAAATTCAGAAAACTCTGCCCAACAGTGGCATGTGGTGTAGTTTTTTCGTTTATTTTTGCAACTTGTGAAGGTATGGCTGATAGGCTCCTTGAAAAAAAAATGCCAATCAAAGAAATGGCAAATTAGAGAACCGTTTATTATGGAAAGTTCCTATATTACATTTAAGGAAAATGGAAATAAAATGATATGTCAAACAGGAAATAGAATTAAAGGCCTGCCAGGAGCGGAATACCTGCCACTGATATTTTTCCCTTCTTCTAATTCTCCCACTTAGTTGCATGGGGAATAAATACTATCCAGAGATCTTGGGGAGCAATGTGAGATCTGTCTGAGACAAGATTATGCTGTGTGCACTTCTGAGGTGTGTCCCGTTAATCCTGCTGATGTTTGCATAAATCCAGTCTGCTTTTTTCAAGCCATAGCTCTCATGAACCCAATGTCCATGGTTATTATATTTTCTCCTGAAATTATTTGCAATAGTGCAAAAAAAGGTCATATCGTAGTTGCAATTTCCAAGATAAAAAAGAGTATACATATCCTTTTTCCCTATGATAGTTTTAAAGTCAAAATATTCAATTAACCACCTTTCGGGTAAACACGATTTTAATCCTTTGACACTATTTGAATCTCAGGATAACATAAAAATAGCATAGGAAATACCTGGAATAAATCAATAATGAGGGCCAAATGTTTGGATCCAAATGTGGGAATCTGGCATTCTTAGTGAAGGAGAAATACTAGCTCCACCAAAATACCAACCCTACAGTCTAGGTTTCCATCCCAGCCCCGATTCTGTACAGTTACAGCATGCTACTTTCATTTTTATTGTGTAACTCAATTCAACATCTGCCTTCGGAAACTTTTCCCCAGGGACTCTGTGATAGAGTCTGGTGGGGACGTAAAGATAGACCCTACTTCCAAGCTGCTTACTCTCTAGAGACCGTGAACAGCAGAGAAATACAAAAACAACGAATCATGTTGGAAGGACTCCATGAAGCACTCCAAATACAAGCACAAAGGGCAGCCTGAAGCCCTCGGCCTTCATGAGGGGAGGGGCATCTGAGCTGGGACTGGGACATAAAAGACCTGGTGAGATAGTAAAGGCAGATTTTTAAAAAGGAGCTTATATTAAAAGTGACATGTTTGTAACAATTCTAAAAGCACGTGGGCCATTTGAAGACCTGAGCCATGATTGATAATGATTACTGACATCTGCTTCTCTACATTCTCTTCATGCTGATGCTTTATGTGACAACAGAGATCATATGACACTCACATCCGAAGGATGACTATGCTGTGGATTTTGAAGGTGGGGTATGGGAGAAATCAATTTGTTAGGATCGGTATTAGCATTAGAGATGTTTAAGGCTATCTATTTCTTCATTGCTTTGATTCAGTGAATATTTATCTGTAAGGATATCTTAATATCAACTTTATATCTGTATCTATCTATTTGTCCGTCTTTCAATCCATCCATCCATCTACAGTTACTAGGCACTGGAAGCTGTTATAACTGCCTCTCACACACTCTACCATTTAATCTTCGTCAGAGCCCTGAGCTGTTAAAAATACCTTGTTCAAGCTCATACATTAGGTAATAGTAAAGTCAGGCATTGAGTCCGGGTGGACTGATGTCTTAATTTCCCCAGACTGTCTGCCCACACTCCTTTCGGTACGTGTGCACTAACTAACATGGAGTGCTATGACCGCCAGCTGCTAACCTCAAAGAGAGAAGAGGCAAAGCGAGAAAGAGAATCTTTAGATCATATGAGAAAAGCTCCTTCCACTTGGCTTTTGGGGATAAGGTACATTTTGTGAGCATAATCGTGCTGGACAAATATCCACAGCTTCTGTGGGAACAGTAGTGTGTCCAGAGTCCATATTCTCTGTGAGATGTAACATGGATGCATGGCAGCAAATTGGACTTTCCACATTATTCTGTCACACCAACTCCATGACTAAGCTTGTAAATCCACCTCATGGTAAGCTTTACAGATAGAGAGGCTTGCCATTAAGAAAATATTATTCCATTAGTTGATCTTTGAATAGTGTTATTTCTTAAATGCATACACCCTTACAACAAAGAGCACAAGATACTAAACTGGTTAATGTTTTAAAAAAAAAACACTTTTCTGCTATGTGTCTCTATCTCCTAGTTAGGAGTAAGTGACCATAAAATCCCTGAAAGTGTGAAACCACAATATATTTCCCTGTTCTATCATTAAAAGCTATTTGCAACATGGATGGGAATCAGAAGCAGAGGGCTGGGGGGAGGGCGAATAGCTTTAAGATCATACATAAGGAACTATTTCCCAGCAAGAATTGGTTCTGGGAATCTTGAAGAGACTTCTAATGTTACAACCTCTTAAATTTCTATATGGTACTGTATCATTTATATTAGCAAAATTGAGTTCATAACATCAGAGGCTGATGTCACAAAGTTAATGAAGTGAGTCTGAGACATCGGGAGATGGATATACTGTAGGTACAGTATCAGGAAAACTAACTTGGCAACCTCATAACTGAATGGAAGTACAGATTTAGCTTTTATGTCTGTTGTTTGAGCCTGTTGGCCAAGCATCAAGACAGCGCTGGGCTGAGCTGTTCACCAGAGTTTCCAACGTGTACTTACTGAGTCAGTCTGCTGTAAACGTAGAATCTTCAGGAGTCCAGGCTCGGCAGTACAGAAGACGCGCAGACAGTGCAGCGAGTGAGGATGGTCACGCTCTGGGGAGGATTTTAATGAGAAAAAAAGGCAAATCGGGAAACACCTAATTGGGAATAGTTTTATGTGTGTGAAGGCGGGGGAGGGGGGACGTGGGGACATGGGGTGTGTTTATGTACACAGCAAAGTTTGGAAAAAGGAAAGCTTATTGAGCCCAAAGCCCTGTTTATTTTTGACATAGCTGCTTTGCAATGTCATCAATCAACTGTTTTGCTTAATTATGGTAGAATTGTTTTTAAAGAAATTCAAAACATGAACGATCATTAAAATGCTGGAATGGTAATGAATTTGAATTAAAGGAAGCATTTTTACTTCTCTGAGCAATTTCTTATATAATCTGTGATATAGACGGATACTAACAAACAAGGGACAAATGTGAAAACAGTAATTCATATTAACTTATACTGCCTATTAGTGTGTCATAAATTTAAAGGCACATTAAAATATAATTTAAAGCTCAACTGAAACAAGAATTTGAAGACTCATTAAGGAATACTTAATAAATTAAGTATTGATTTCATTAGTTACTGATTTTATTCTAGATTCCTCTTATTTTTATGGGTGCATATAGGTAATAAAATAAACTTGATATTTTAGCTTGTGAAATTATATCTATATAGCCTCATCGATGTCAAGAGACTTAGTGGGCTGGGATTTTTGTTTACAGTAGAATGGTATACATAGTCCAAATTATAACAATCCACTAGAGAAGAAAGGGAAAATGCATTTCTGGGCAAGACGTTACATAGGACTGTCTAGAAACCCATAATCTAATGAAGAACATTTGCAGGAGATTCAGAGCAAAGAAAGACCACGTGATCAGTGGGAGAGGCACCCTGAGGATTTACAACAATTAATCGCTCACATCTAGTGTGTGCCCTGCCCCCATGCTAGCACTGATCTACACACTCCAACTACCCACTCATTTAGTTCTCCCCAATACCGTGGGGTGGGGGGCATTTTCATCTCTGCTGTAGTGAGGAGCTGACTGGACAACAGAGAGGTCAGTGCCCGGGGCACTAGCATGCATCAGAACCAACGTGAAGACACACCACGTTACAGATGGAAACTTTCAAGTAGCCCACAACTGGAAAATGTCTAGTTCTGCTGAAACCAGAATATCTGAAAGAGTTTTGCTTTTCCTTGTAGGTCACATTTCACTTAAAATGAAGGAATCGTGGGTAGGAGCTGTGGTGCTCCGTTTTTATCAAAAAGAGACAAAAAAAAAACAAAAAACCCTCAGGGTTGATGGTAGTAGCATCATGGCAGCCTGAGAGGGGAAACATACATACATGTCACCAAGCCTCGAGGATGAAGAAAGGTAATGCTGGGCACGATCACAGAAGGACCCTAGGGTTTAGGAACCTGGATTAAACACAAACATTAAAACACATGGAGGGCTCCCATGAGCATTTCTTAAAAGCACATCAGCGCAGAAGTTGATGTGGTTAGTTCTTACTGAAGACTCTATTCCATGCCCATTGGAAGAAAAGCAAAGTGTAAGAGCAGGCATGAAGAATTCCCTCCTGGAGCTGGGTCTCTGATAATCATGAGAAATGGAATGCCACGGCCACAGCGGCCCGCCTGGTGTGCAGTGCATCTGGCCGCAGTGAGTCAACGTTCCTTATGGGGAGGTGTTTATCGGTTTTACTTCTTTTAAGTAGCAAAATCTAACTTGTGTTTATAAAAGGCATTCCCACTAACCCAGATATATATGGGGATTTATTAACTTGGGGTTTGACCAAAAATCATTCTGGAATGGCAGCTATGTAAGTTGTGCTGTTCAGTTGCTCGGATTGACTTATCGGTTCATTCCCTCTACGAAGCTGGTTGTGCTACTTAGATGGCCTGAGAGTAGATCTGGGTGCTCCCTCTGGGTTCCTTTTTCTCTCATCCTGCCCTGCCCGCCTCCTTTACTGCTACTGTGGAACATCCTCTTCTTGTCCCAGGGCCTCTGCTACAATCGTAACTATTCTTAGTTTTTTGCTTGTACACTTTCCCAAATTCTGCTTTTTGGGTGCTGGGCATTTATCAACAGTTTCCCAAAGCTGGCTGCTTGACTCATTATCTGGGAAGCGTACTTAGGCATATTTGTAGTTCATTTTTTTCTCTATCAGAAGCATTCTGTCATATATTCTATCCGTTCTCAATGTTTCATTACTATGGTGACACCCCAGAATTAAAGTCCCTTTGTTTAGAAGAATTTCTTTTTGCTGGAAGAACAAACTGAAAACTAATCTCCGGTAAAGTAGCTCCCTGACCTTTTTCATGCATCACTATGGAGCACTTGCCTCACCCAAACCAATCCGTACATTTTTGAAATGGGACCACTTCCCATTTGTAACAGTAACATACTTGCTTTCTCTTGGAAGAACACTTGCTATCAAAGGTCACTGATGATGAGGGAACGAAATGAAGCCTCTCACGGTGGACGGGTGGGCTGTCAATTAGGAGGAAAAATCCTTTTGAAAGCTTTTCTGAACTTTTGTCAAAACTCAGAAAATGTCTATCTCCCTTGGCCCTTCAATTCACTTCTGGAAATGTATCCTTGGTAATGAGAACAAATGCAGAAAAGCTTCACGCAAACAGCCATGCCTTTTGCCCTCTCGGAGAAAGAAAACATGGTAAATATTCAATAATGTAAACATGAGTAAATACAAAATGGAATAGCATCCGCCAGTAACATTATGCTGGAGAAGTGATTTGTATTCATGCATACTATAGAATTTTGATATAAAGTTTAAGAGAAAATGGTTACAAATTGTACATTTAATATATCATAAATATGTAAAAATATGCAATGAAGGAAGAGCCAAGTGAAACTCACCATTCATATAGCTGGTTGCCTTACGGTGGGGAATTAGGGGTGATTTCTTCCCCTATTTTTCAAGTTTAGCAACATGCCAATAGTAAGCATTGTAGTATTAAAATAGGGGGAAACAAAAGCAAGTTCAATTTTTAAAATAGCTTTCCTAAAGAAGACTTTTAAGGTTAACTCTCTACATGATTTTTGGGGGGATGAGGGGTGGGGTGCGAGAGAAGCAAATTGCCTGAAGTTTTTTTTTGAACAGGGGTGATAGGAGAGCAGAAGCTCAATGAGACAGCTTTATAAGGACTCAGCTGACCCACAGGACATTGGGGAGAGATGGCCTTGACCATCTCAGACAACATTAAACTCCAGGTTACAGCCGACTGGAATCCTGAGGTTTTATTGGCCATGAGCCAGTCTGCAGCCCGTTCTAACCACCCCAGTATTTTATAACATTGTAAAGACTGTATTGTTTCAAACATTTCAAAATTTTACACACAACCTGGCAGTCATCCAAAGCCATTTCCAATGGGCCAAAACTATCAGCAGCCACCCACCTCCTTGGCCAGGGCTGTCTGATTAATGATGTTGTACCAACGGGGTCCTCCACTTGGATCATCTGTGCTGGGAGACCCCAGGACAAACACGATCTTGGAGGCTTGTAAATTGTCTATACATTTTGCAGCTGATTTTATTTTAAAACAGAGATGGAACATTATTAGTACGTAGAGGTCTGGTGTAGCTTAGATTGGCTGAATACAGCAGGCTTTAATTTAATAAAAAAAAGTGAAGGATGTTCTTTGTCACAGACACTGTTCTTACTTCAGGATATTTGTTATGGATGTAACTTTTCTAAGCTACTCAAATTCCCCCACATCACCCCTTCCCTTTTTTTCCATTACTCCCTTATCCTGACTTAGAGTTTATTTATCCCATGGGCTTAAAACTGAAGTTAAAAAAAAAACCCAACAACCATAGTATTAAATATTCTCCATTGATACTTTTTATTTTAAAATGAACAATGTATACATTACAAAGTGTATTTAAGTTCTTCACATTATAACTTACTTAAGTTACTTAATATGCTCCTGCTCTATTCTTGGTACATATACTAATTCATTTAATCTTTGCAACAACCCTATGAGGTGGTCATTATCATCAGCATGTTACAGATGAGAAAATGAAGGCATAGAAAGGTGAAGAATCTTGCCAAAGTTATTCACAAGGTTATAGTTGGTAGAGCTAGCAAGTGAACCCGATGCAGTACGCAGAGCACCTCTGGTTAGCCAAACCGCCTTTCTGCCCACGGTGATTGGGAGTCTCAAAGTTTCTAACAGCTGTCATCAGTGATATTAGAATTTTTATGTTGAGTAGGTACCAAATATGTCTTCCCTACTTCATTAAAATAGAAGATAGAAATTTTTCACTGAGAGGTTTTCCTAAACCTGTAGTTCAGAGAAAAGAATATCTACATTCTGATACTAGTTATCCTACCCCCTCTACGGAAAACAAGAGCTTTGCTTCCCTGTTTGTTTTTCTGACTTAGAAAATATTACATCTTTGTTTTTCAAATTATGCTTTGTCTAAACGATACAGTAACTATCAGAAACGTTTATCACGATCAATAATTGAACGCAACTTTGTTTCACTTCTAGGAATGTTATTTATTAGGCTGACCTTGTAGGGATGAAGGGACCGTACCAGCAGGAAAGAGCTGACTCATTCCCGTCCTATAAGCGCACACTATCTGTTGAGTGGGAAATGAAAATAAGTAAGATTTTACTAATGGCTCCTGAGGCATTCCAATCATTTGAGTCAATAGCTTTCACTCAATTATATAAACCTCAACTATGCATTTTTTAAACCAAATTACAGTATATGCTAAAACAAGAGCCACAGACTTCACAAAAAAGACTAACACCATAAAAGGCCTCATATGAGCCGTTTATTCCAACGTGGTTCCCTAGGTTGACAAGATTCATCAGAAAATTCATCTCTTGGTTTGGCTTTGCTTATGTTTCCTTGACACAGAGTGTATTTAGAAGGATTATTCATTTAGTGTGGTTCTGCCACATGACACTCTCATTAACTTTGGGCATCTATGGTCTTGTTCAGATGAACCTGCAGGACATTATACTAGGTGACATGAGCCAGTCTCAGATGGACAAATCTTGTAAAATTTCACTTATGTGAGGTATCTAAAATAATCATAGAAACAGAGACTAGAATGGGGGTTGCCAGGGACTTGGGGGAGGGGGAAAGGGAAAGTTGCTATTCAACAGGCATGAAATTTCATCTATGTGAGATGAGTAAGTTCTAGAAGACTACTGTACAGCCTCGTGCCTGTGCTTAACAATCCCCTATCATGCACTTAAAAATGTGTGTAAGGGGTAGATCTTATGGTAAAGGTTCTCCTTATAATTAAAAAGAAGAAGAAAAGCAAGAAGGGGCCTTGCCTTTGAGTTACATCATGGAGGACAGGATATTATTCTAGGGCACACACTAGCTGTTTTCTCTGAATGCAGTTTCCACTCATGGAGTATGGGTGGCCTGCTGAGCGGAAAGGGTTGAGGGTTTAGGCAGCAGTCATATGTGGCTCTACTCTGTTCTCCCCTTTCTAGTGGTCTGGGGATCAGAAAGGTTAAGCAAGATGCTAAAACTCACTTTCCTTATCTGTAAAATTGTTAAAATTATATATATATATATATTATATGTATGACAAGATTTTCATCAGGGTAAGATATAATCTTCCAGGGTATGCAGTAGAGTGTTTGGGAAGTAGTTGGCTTTCAAGAAAGGATAATGAATATTATTTTATGTATATTAATTTCCTTTATCATGAACCCTATGGAGATGTGGACACAGTGGTACTTGAGTGGGTTCCAGGTACCACAAATGAAAGAATGAAGCATTAAGTATGGAATTTAATATTATAGATGCTGTCTTACTAGGAAAATAGTAGTAGTAGAGGTAGGAATATCATACATTATCTAGTACCGTTTCTATGAAAAGCTTGGGTTTTACATAGATGAAGGAAACCATGGTACAGTATTGGAAAAAAAACTTGTATTATTTCACTCCTTTTAAGAGGGATTTTCTCTTCTAGGTTTTCTCAGTATACTCTTACCCAAGTAAACCACGTCTCTGATGGAGCTGAAACATAGATTAAAGCCAGAACATCATTCCTAAAGAGGCAAAGTTTATACGTTCTATAATATAATACAGCCTTTAAGATACTCAGAGTATGGGAGGGATTAATCCCACCATCCTTCAAGTGTTGATGTGGTACATGCTCTATAGCAATGGGCCAGAATTAATGTTTAAGGCGCAGGCATAAGATAGTAACTCTAAACCTCTATTAACAATCCCTCATATTGTTTCACGGCTTCCATTACAAGCCAGTTAGGAAACCAAGCTTCTATTTCGGTGGCTAGTGTGATTTGTAAGTTGTTTTTCCATAGTGATTATTTTGTCAGGTTCAGCCATCCTGCCCAGAGATTTCGGTGCTGTAAGCCTGAATGCATCTTGATGTGTTTGCTTGTGCTAACTCAGGGATCACCACTCACCAAATGAAAATCTTTTTGTTGTCCATGGAGCTTGAACAAGAAACTCACCCACTTGGTTGGATAAAGAACACTTTGAACATTTGCTTATTACAGCGGTCTCAAAACATTAGGGTGGGAGTGAAGCCCACAATTTTGTTTTAAATTAAGTGCTCCTAAAAAGCGTGAGACTAATAGCACCAGCTAAAGCCAGTTATTTTTCTGGCAAGCGATATGCGAGTTTCCCCTCATTGCTAAGCCAGTAAAACTGAGCATTGCTGCAGCAATTTTCCTGCTGCCCCAGTTCTTGGACTGGGGCTACACAGCACCAAAATAGCTGGATGAAAAGTGAAAACTTCGGCTGGTCATTAGGCTGCTGCCAAATATTAGAATAGGATCTGTTATAAGTCATCAAGATGTTTTATTATACTTCCCCCTTTTTATCACATATTTTGGCCTTGTGTAGATGCCAATTTAAACGTTATAAGGATATTACATGGATTCCTAATATTCAGGAGGGAACAAGAGAAGAAATATCAGATAGCTTTTCAAAGGGGACATCTCAATCCACGTTTCTATTTTTTTTTTTTTTAATTTTAAACTAAAACAGTCTTTGTTGGATCGATCCAGTCATGTAGCCTGGGTTTTTAAGCTCTACCTCACACTTTTTCTAAGTAGCCTGCCAGGTGAGTGTTTACCCGTTAAGGATAGTCAGCTGTCAAGAGGCAGAGTCCATCCGTCAACAATGACGAACATTTGTTGCGTTTTTATTGTATTTCAAGCCCTGTGCTAGACGGTCAGACATATTTAAAAAGTAAGGCGTAGCTCTTGCTTTCTGAGAAGAAGTTTCACTGGGGAGACAGACATTATATATGAATGACCAAATACATTTTAAGACATAATATTTGTTAAAATCATGAACTAGAATCGCTGCTGAACAGAGATTTTCAGCTGGTGTGCTGCAAGAATTTTTTTAAAACACTCTTTAGCCAGGGTCACTGACCGCTTTTCCCTGAGATTGTTAAATAAAAAATGACAACAGCCAACACAACAACAGCTGACTGGTGTGAATGGCCTGTCTTGAACCATCAATACATAGATCAGAGATCGTATCAGAGAGTTGAATCTTATTGGTCACGTCACATAATAAGGTTGTATCTGATTGGCTAGTTCTTGGTACCAGAAATCCTTATATACAAGTAAGTATAGGCACCTGATATTTTGAAAAGTCACTTTGGAACAAAAAGGTAGGTAATTACTATTATTATTTGTAAATCAGTCAAAATTATATCTAGTATTTGTCAGGTCAGCAAGAGGTATGTTGTTGGTGTGCCACAGAATTTTAGAAATTAGTTTATGTGTGCCATGAGCTGAAAATGGTTGAAGACCACTTCTACTGGCCACAGCAGAGAAGGCAGCTGGGGTGCAACAGAGACCGTAAAGGGATTGCCGTGCACGTAAAGCTTGAGTTGGGTCTTACAGGAACCAGGGACTTTGGCAAGTAAAGAACAGAGCAGGGGGACTGAGAGCCCGAGGGGGGGATAAGACGTTCCCATGCCAGTGTAGTTTTAAGGGTTGCAGATTTAAGTCTCTGTCACACAAAAAAATGAAACATAGGGTTTTCACGATAGCATTGATTTGCCACCACTTCTTGCACCTCATAACAAGGTGCACCTTTAGAACACTCACCAGCAGTCAGAACTCCACCCGACTGACGTTGGGCAAGTTGCGGTAAATGAGATCTTAACCTTCATATTCTGTGATTTAACTTTTGTTTGTAAGCTCTTACTTAAGTTTTTATTTTGCAATACAGATTCATATACAGTTAGTTAGAAGTTATACAGAGAGATCCTTGCCTTGGCTCCCCGTGATGGTAACAGTTCACAAAACCATACTGTAATATTTACCATGAGAATATTGATACAGGTACAGTCAAGGTGCAGATATTTTCATAAACCCAAGGGCCCCTCATGTTACCCTGCTATAGCCACGCCCATTTGCCTCCCTCCCCCGCCCCGCTCCACTTAACCTGTTACAACCACTAATCTGTTCTTCATTTCTGTATTTTTGTTATTTCAACCATGTTATATAAATGTTATAGAAGTATGGTGTACAAGCTTTGGGATTTCTCTTTCAGCCAGTGTAATTCTTTGGAGAGTCATTGAAATTGTTTTACATATCCATAGTTATTCCTTTTCTGTTGTTTGAGTAGCAATCCATGTTACAGATTGGCGGATTTGTTGAACCATTTACCTGTTGATGGACACCTGGGTTGTTTCCAGTTTCAGGCAATTATGAATCAAGCAACTCTACATGCCACACACTTCTGTCATGTTTTGCCGTGCGTAGTGTGTACTTTTTTTACCCAAATTTTTGAGGGAAAAATAAGTATGTGCATTATAATTCTGTATCTATATAATTCTGCATCTATATAAATGTTTTTAATTCTTTTATTTATATTTATGTGTCAAAAGTATAACTCTAGAAAGCAATAATGATATCTGTATGCAAAATAATACCCTGGAATATGATCATCAGTTTTGTTTCTAAATATAAAAAAAATGAATAATTGAATTTAAAAAGTTAGAGATGAAAGATTTTTTTTCTGAAAGTTTGGACCAAAAATGTTGGTGCACATTATTCATGGCAAAATACGGTATTTATGTAAAATGTTTTCCATTTTCTGGTTGAATGCTGAGGAGTGCCACTGTTGGGTCCTTTGATTAGTTCTAGAAGAAACTGCCAACCTGCTTTCCAGAATGGCTGTGCCATTTCATATTCTCACCAGACTGAGAATTCCTGTTGCTCCACATCCTTGGCAGCTTTTGGTGTTGTCAGTTTTTCTTTTTTAGCCATTCAGATGGTGCATTTGATTATTGTTTTCATTTGCAAAGCCTCAAATGACACCTGAAGTTACACATTTTAATGTGCCCATTTGCCATCTGTGTGTCTTCTTTGGTGAAGCATCTCAGCATCACCTTCCCTCTTGTCTTCCAGGATGCCAATGATACAGTGTGACATCTTTTGTGACAGTGTCACAGGCCCCTGAAACCATGTGTTTTCTTTTTCAGTCCACTTTATCTCTCTTTTTCAGATTGGGCAATTTCTATCGTGCCATCCTTAAATTTACCACTAGTACTTCCTCTGTTCTGCAATCAGGTCAATCAAATGTGGGTTATTGAAATATTCATTCTAAAGTTTCCAGTTGGTTCTTTGTTATCTTTCCTGTCTCTGCTGATAATTTAATTTTTCCCCATTTGTTTCAGGCATTTTTATAATTGCTCACTGAAGCAATATTTTTGTGATAGTAGCTTTAAAAATTTTGATAATTAACTAGATCATCTCTATCATTTAAGTGTTGCTATCTATTCTTTTCTTTTGTTTCCATTCACCTTGTAATCTTCCTGGTTCTTACTGGGATTAAGTGATTTGTTTTCTTTTTTTTTAATATATTTTATTGATTATACTATTATAGTTGTCCCATCTCCTCTCCCCACCCCCCTCCCTGCACACCCCTACCCCTCACACTCCCCCTCTTTAGTTCATGTCCATGGGTCATATATATGAGTTCTTTGGCTTCTACATTTCCTATACTATTCTTAACCTCCCCCTGT